>JANHGL010006357.1:0-28486 GCA_024611195.1 Ceyx melanurus
GGGGGGGCGGGGGAGGGCGGGAGGTTCCCCGGCCCGCCCTGAGGAAAGTCTCTGGTTCCATAACAATCCCTCAGGAGAACGGGAAGCGGCTTCTCCGGTGCCACGGCCACTGCTCCATCACCGAGCTGAGCTTGCCGGGCTCCCCGCAGCCAGGTCACTCCAGCCCTAGGCAGGAGGTTCTTCCAGTCCCCATGGATAACGCTGTGGGTGCCGAGAAAGGATCAAAAAAGAGCTTTTTCACTACTGAAACCTTGGGGTTTTCCCCTCTTGTCTTACAGGTGACATCGACGAGCAGCAGAGGGTATTTATTTATCCTGAGTTTTCTTTGGGAAAAGGAGTTTGGAAGTTTTCCAGGAGCCTTGCAAAGCATCCCCCCGGTCGTTTTCTCTTTGGAATTGGGATGCAGCTGAAGCAGGAGGGGTGGACCCTGAGGCAACCTGGTGTTGCTGCAGCTCTGCCCTTCGGCTTCCCACCTCGCGTTGGCTTCCTAGGGCTCCCTCCAGCAGCTTCCAGCCGCAGCTGTGGGAGGAGAGGAGAAGACAAGTGTGTGTGAAGCACTAGGTGGTGCTGCTCACACGCAGCCGGGGTGGGCAGAGCGGCAGCTCTTGCTCTTTCCCATCCCTTCCCATCCAGGTCCTTCAACCAGTGGCTCAGAGGCGCTGGAGGGAAGAGGAGGACCCAGGTGAGGTCACCTCGGTGAGGAAGCAGAGGTGGTTGCTCTGCCCAGCATCCCTGCCGGGGGCTTTGCCCAGCTGAAGTGTGGGGTTCCCTTCACCCATTTCAGCCAAACTCCAGCTGCTCCACTCCAGGTTTTCCCAGAGAAAAGCCAGTTGCACACAAATAAGGGTTGGCTCAGGAGCTGTCCCGAGTGGAGCCTCTTCAGTGGCTTGTTTAGCTCTGGTCCTGCCTCTCCCAGTGACCAGTCCACCAGCAGCTGACCTGAGAAAGGCCAAACAAGCAGCACTTGCTCTCCCAAACACTCCCCAGCCTCCTGAGATTTGTGGCTCAGAGATTTCCTTCATGCCACCGTCCTGGGGGGAATTTTTCTTCCAAGAAGTTGTCCAGTGTGTCCAAAAATAGCTTGTTGTTTACATGGAATTTATTGACAGGGTTGGAGCAGAAGAGAAATGGCTTCTTGGAGGCATTTTCCAATCTCTGGGGCTGTTTTCACTTCCAAGGAGGAGCCAGAGCTCTGCTCCACAACCTGCATCCTAAAATCCAGAGTGGGATGTGGAAAATATCCTGAAGTAGTCAACACAACCATGCACACAGATACTCCCAAGGCATGGGAACAAGCAATGAGACAGCAACAAGGGGCTGTTCCAACTTCATCCTCCTTTTTTGTTGCTGCTGTGACTACAAACCAATAAATTAATATTATTGGCCATGAGGTTTAGTGAATTTTCTGATTTGAAAAGCAAAAGAGATTTCTTCTGTCTGGATGAGCTCCAAGACACTGCTGGGAAGGATCAAGCTCAAAGTTCTGGGTGTTTTCTTGATCAACCACACATTGAGTTGGTTCTAACCCACTCTTAAGGCTTTGGAACCCAGAATTTTGTTGTCATGATTCTTCATCTTGCAGTGTAATTTCCTCTGCAGGAAAACTCTCATCCCAAAAAACATTAATTCCCTTCCTAACTCTAGGATCCACTCTCAGTGGATCCCTGTGTCCTCTGCCACTGGATCCCAACACATCCCTTCTCCCAGGGTGGTGTGGGCACAATATTCCCACCTCAGGGCACTGCTGACTTTTGGGATCCTGTTGAATGACAAGTGATCGATGGGCATGGGAGATCCACAGCTTGTCTTTGTTATCCAAGCAGAAATTGTGCACTACAGCACCAAAACCCTTGGGATAGGTTTTCTTTATCTCCAAATATTGATGTTGAGATGCCAAACTAGCTTACAATGCCAGGAAAAACCCTTTTCCACGTGTGCACCAGGGGCTTCCACAGTGCTGTGCTGCAAACAGGAGTGTAGGTGAGGGGGGATAATTGGTTTATTTGTCCTAATAAAATGATTTTTGAGGGTATCTGGTGTATTCACAAAACAGAGGGTCTGATTTACAGGCTTTACCAGAAATACCAGGATAGTTGGTGTTTTTCTTAAAGTCTGTTTCTGGACCCACATGATTATATAGGAATCTCACCTTTAGGATGAGATCTAGTGTGATTTCTGACCTCCAGAGGCAAAAAATAACCAGCAAAGAGGAAAAGACCAACCCAACAAACCCCAGCTCTGAATATCCCATGATGTGAAGCTCAATGCCAACTATTCCCTTCCCTGGCTGGTGACTTAGGACACTGCAGAGAACTGTCTTTTCTTTTCTGGCCCATTTTGCATTAGATTCTTCTGAAAGCCAGAGGAAAGTGGCTCAAATTCCCAGCACCAGGAAGGCAGAAGGTAACTTTCCAGTGTCACGGGACCAAATCCTTCCTCTCACATTGTGCTGACCGTATCCTGAGCACTCAATCTTCCAGGCTGTGTTGCTTTGGGCTCCATTTCTGCCACATGCTCGAGATGCCTTCCTGCAAGATTTCCACCCTGCTAGGCATCTCAGAAAGGGTGAGAAAATCTTGGCCACGCACAGGGCACATTGTTGGGAGAGTCAGAACTGGTTTGGCTCAAATCTGGATTTGTTGCTGGGGGAGACTTCCAATTCTCTGGCCTTTGGTGTTGGCCAGCTTGAGAATTTAGCAGCGAACCCCAGTTTGGTGCTGGGTTATCCTGTCAGTGTTGATGATCCTCCTTTGTCATGCTGCTGCTTTTCAGCAGTGTGGCTGCTCTGCCCCCGTTTACACTGGGGCCACAGGCTAGAGGCAGCAACTGCTGTGGCTCAGCTGTGCCTGCCTTGCTTGTGCAAGTGATGATCCCACTGACACCAGTGGGATGACAGCAGTGGGAAAGGAATGCAGGACCAGGCACCCTGCATCTCACTGAGCAGCTTTGCTTTCCACTGAATAAATCAGAGGGTTTCTCTTCCTGCCTGGGGATGCTAAAACATGTTTTTAATAGCTTAATCACCTCCCATGGCTCCTCTCTCCTGGATGATAATGAACATATGCAATTCTTAAACTGAATTTAGAGCGTTCCCACAGGGCAGAGGTGAAGTTTCAGTGCCCAGAACTAGCTGCATTCTCGGCCCTCCAGAGCAATTTTGCATTATGGACCAGCACACAGCATTCTAGGAAGCAGCTCTGGTGGTTCCTCCATTCTTCAGAAAGCTTCCTTAAATAAAACTTTTTCAGCTTTCCAAATGCCTGGGAAAACAGCTGTGGGAAGAGCAAAGGAGGGGGGGGTGATAGAGGAGAAGCAGCATTTCAGACTGACTGTGAGCTTCACCCAGAAGCCTTTTCTTAGTAAATTCACTGGTAACCTAACAGTGATGGCAATACTCCATATTCTTCTCCAAATATTTCTCCATACTGTGTCTGGAGAAGATCACAGACTAAAGTCAGTGGCAGGGAGTTGATTGCAGCCCCAGTTCTTGCCATAGCTGCTTGCCAGGCTCTGAGGTTCTTCACTCTGACATTATCCCCATAGAGGGAGAACTGTGACATTATCTCTGTTTTACAGTCCCCATGTGGCAGCTGAGGCACAAATGACAATTTGATGAAATTAGAGAGTGGGAAATTAACAAAGTGCAAAGGGAAATCTGTTCTCAAGGCAGGTTAATTAAACCAGAGGCCACAGCCAAAGGCAGGTGTTGTGGCAAAGTAATGCTGCAAGAAATTATTTAGACTTCTCCTAACTGCAAATGTTAAAAGGGACATAAAATGTTGAGCTTTGGAGACTAAGTCCATACCTAATTAACAGTGGTCTTGGGGAAAGAGAGGGAAGAGATGATCCTCAGTCTCACTGTAGGGGCTTCCTAGGAAACACTCAGTCCAGGGAGTTGGAGATGGATGAGCACGTGCCAAATGAGCTGCTGTGGTCCATTGATTTCCGCTACCTGCCAAGAGGAATAAAAGCAAAAAAACAGATTGCAGGTCTCCCAGATCCTTGGCTAATCCCACAGCCATTTGGCCAGCCTTGGGCACAGTTCATGAGGATTTATGGAGAGTTCATTGTGGGCTTATGTTGCTACTTTGTGTGGATGGTGTCCAGAAGATTGTACCCTCACCCAAGTTCCCAAGCACCATCTTTCCCCCCCGTGGTGCAGTGTGGCTGTTAATTATCCTGCCCCTGGGGATGCCTGGGTCCACTGATTTGGTCAGAGATGGGTACCAGGTCACCTCTTTGCTGAGGTTGTGGGTAGCCAAAGCCTACCTGGACACCACCAGTGAGCTGAGATGCCCGCTCTGTGGGGCTTAGTCCCACGTTGAGCTGCTGGCAGCTGCTTTGGAACACAATCCATTTTCCATCCCCTACAGGCAGCTTACGTGGCTCTGACTTCCCGCAACACCCCTGGCTGTGCTCCAGTGCAGAGGACAAGCAGCTCTGGACTGCCCTGACAGGCTGGCAGTGGCTGCTGCTGTGCAGAGGAACCAGCTCTGGCATTTCTCAAAGTGGGAGGCTCCAAATTTGCTCACTGGGTTTTGGTTACAGGTGCTTTGCCTTATCCTTGCTGTTGCTGAATAAGGGAGTGATTCCCTCCTGCTGCAGCAGGAGGCCTCGCTGCTGTTCTCAGTCCCCTCAGGTGATGTCCCCTCTGCTGTCGACCCACGGGGTCTACAGTGACATTTCCCAAACTGCTTTTGGAAAGCGTGGTCCTCTTTTCCAGCGTCTCCTTAACAGAATCAGCCAGTTGCAGGGAGCAGTGCCAAGGCAGATAATCCTCTGTTTCATCAGCAGACTGACAAATCAATGACCTCTGGGAGAGATCCTGGAGTCCCCTGGCCTTCCTCGTTCCCAGGTTGCTGCTGATTTGTTGCCACGTGCACGTTTATCTCAGTGGCTGCTCATTAAGTGAGACCCATTATCATTAGTGCTGATGGGAAGAGCTGCTCAGACCCCCCACTGAACCAAAAGTCTGTCAGAGCAAATGAGATATGATAACTTCCATTATCTCCTCCTCTAACATCAAGAATTCAGTGACCAAAACCAGCAGGGAACACAGAGCAAGGAACTTGCTTTTCCTAGCCAAAGGGAAACATATGGAAATCAATTATCTAGGGCATGAAACACTCATGATTCTCCCAAAGGAAAATTGTTTAGTTTAATTGTTCTGCAACTAGTCTTAATTAGTTATCATGTGTCATATTTCTAGTCGCATCCCCAGGAATCAAAATAGGCCAGTCTATGACAGTGTACTCTTCTCAGGACAAAATAAAAACCAAAAAGAACTTAAAAATCCCCAAAAAACCCAGTAGCACTTTGGTTTACAAGAGCTTTCAAGTGGTGCAGCTTTCACACTGCTTTTCTCTTTTGGCTGCCTGACACCTCAGAGCATCCTGGCCAGGGAGGCCAGTTGTGCTGGTTACAACCATTCTGCAGCATCAGACACAGGGGCAGAGAAATCAGGCAAGGGAGGGGGTGCTGGTGGTGCCAGGGTGAAGCAGACAATGCCATTTACAACCAGCTCAGAGTCAGGACAGTGTGCTGCAGTGGCAAAAAAAGCCAGGGTGCTGGGTTGCAGTAAAAAGGAGAAATAATTATCTCACTCTACTCAGTGCTTTTCAGGCCATACCTGGAATACTGTGTTTGGTTTGGGTTCCTGCTGTACAGAAAAGGTGTGGACAGGCTGGAGAGGGTCCAGAGAAGGGCCACAGAAGTGATCAAAGGACTGGGAAGCTGCCATGAGGAAAGGTGGAGAAAACTGCCTTTGTTCAGCCTTGAGGAAAAGTGGTTTAGTGGAGACCTTATCACCATCCTCCAGTATTTAAAGGGTGACTACAGAGATGGAAACTCCCTTCCCACGAGGAATCCCATGGAAAAGCTGAGGGGTAATGGGTACAAGCTGCTCCTGGGGAGATTCTAAGACATGAGAGGAACATTTTTCACAGCAAGGCCAATCAGCCATTGGAATAACCTCCCTAGGGAGGTGGTGGAGTCCCCAGCACTGAGCACTCTGAAGATTCAGCTGGACAGGGTGCTGGGACATCTTGTCTAGACTGTGCTTTTGCCAGGAGAGGTTGGGCCAGATGATTCATGAGGTCCCTTCCAGCCTGCTCTTCTGTGATTCTACAATTCAGCACTTCTGCTGGGCACACTGCTGCTGCTGTGGTTCCATTACTGAAACTGGATGATGAACTGTAGCCCTGCTGCTGAAACAGGCACTGAATTATATAGAAATATGCCTGTGAGCCCAGGCAGAAAGCTTGTGGCCTGGACACAATTCTTCTCATCTACTCCAAGGGATTTTTATTGTGGGATGAAGCTAAATTCCATTGCTTAATGGTAAAGGTGACATGGATTTGGTGCAGAACAGGAGAGGGATTGCATAAGGACAGGTTCCTGTGTTCTTTGATTACTGCCTTTATCTCAGACTCTTAGAACACCAGTCTTCTATCAAAAGGAAATATCACTACTTTAGCTAATAGATTATTTTTTCTTATAGATGATATTTTTCTCTCCATTGTGAGAAGCTCTAATTGACTTTTTATTCAGCCGAGTACAGCTTTGGAAAGGAATATTTAATTCCAGGCACTACAGTTCTATGCCTGCAGAGGAAATCTCCACTCAGAGATGCTTGTCAAGAGAAAAAGCAGCCCAAGCCTCCCTTCCCTGCTGCACCTCAGAAAGGATTTGTCTTGGGATAGCTCTGCTATCCAATTGCACAGGTGATTTTATGATATATTAAGTTGTTTTCCCACTCAAGTCCTCCCTGAAGGGCTCTGGGTGATGGGAGAGCTGCCTCCAGCACCCACTCAAAGAACCACTGGCATGCCCCTGGCTCTCTCCTGTGCAGAAGTCAGGGAAACCTGCCAATTGCAAGCAATCAACGTCCTGAGTAATTCCCCAGCTTTACAGATCAAGCAGAGGGCATTTCAATTGCTTCCCAACACGGAATGCCAGGCCCCCAGAAGCAAACCGAGGGCTTAAGAGTTCTAACAAATCTGTTGAATGCTTGTTTAATTCTCGTGGCTCTGCTTAAGCTCCTCGGGTGCAGGCTTAGAGGGTGAGCATATGCTTTGTGCAACAGCAATTCAGATGTCTGCAGAACCAGGGCCATCTGAGGCACTGTTCAGGTTACATGCCAGTCTCTGGGCTCTCTAGAGCACTGCCATCTCCTGCCACACCATGGCACGTTGATGCCAGGCCTGCTGAAGAAACCAGTGTTAAATTCACTGCAGTGCCAGGTATAACATCACACACAAGCTGCTTTTTCAGCAGGGTGTTCACAAACTGCTGCCAGCCACCCTGGCCTTACTTTCTGCCTCCACTCTCACAGCAGTAGATGGTCTTCCAGAGCCCAAAGCACAAACTGACAACCTCCAGCTGCTGCAGACAGACAGACAGACAGACAGACAGACACTTGGCCCTTCTGGAAAGGCCAGTGAAATAACAGCCTGACCTGCCAAATGCCAGCCCCTCCCTTGGCTTTGGGAACAGGAGAAAGCTTTGACTACTGCAAGTAGAAAGCTGGCTCTGGATGCCACTGCAACCCTCAAGTCAAAGTTTGCTGTGCTAATCTGAGACTAGAAGCAGGACTGCAGCCCCTGGGAACTCCCCTCAAGTGTCTTTTTTTGACAAATATTAATTGGTTGTTATTAACAACACAGAATGGTTCACGGGAAGGTACAGACTGCCATGTGCCAGGAAGTAAAAATGGATTTTATGGAGGATTACAGTCCTCAGGAGGAGAGATCACACTCACCTACAAATGTCTTGTCCACCTCCATGATATTTCAGGGAGAAAGAAGAAGCTAGAGTAGTGCAAAGTGTTTTCCTGACCTGGGCAGGACAGATGGATGAGAATGGAGGCAAACAAATGTTAAGAGGATGCCCCAAGGTTATACCCATCTGACCCACCCCAGGGTGGGTACTGGTAAGTGTGAAGATTTCCACCCTTGTTATAAATGGCAAAAGGCTGCTTTTATTCAGGGGAATATCTGCTCCTTGCTGGTAATCTCCTAAACCACTTGCTGCCTGGGCAAATCGTGAGAGGAACATTTGAATAAAGCTAATTGCTAAAAACAGCCCCATTTTTTTCAGCAGCAGAAGAGCTGGCAGCTCTTCCAAGGCATGTTAAAAATACTGCTTTAGCATGACTTCAGCAGGGAGCTGCCACCTGCCCGTGCTGCAGGAGTGAGTGGGACTGCTTTGCTCCTGGATGGGGATCCCTCCACCATGTGACATCACTTGTGGGTCTCACAAGCTCAGAAGGAGGGAAGATGCAAGGTCTAGAAGTGTGGCTGCAGCACACACTTTTCTTGCCTTCACTGCTTCTGCTGTTAACTGGTTATCATTGCAATCCAACATCTTACTATAGCTACAGAGTGAAGGGAATAGAATTTCCCCCCTATAACTAAGGAAAAAGAAAGGCAAAATTTACTAAATATGCATACTACATGAACCAAGAAAGAAACTGTTCAATGTTCTGTCCTGTGCAAGCTCCTTGTAAGTACTCATAGGTCAAAAAAAATAAAATAAAGGCAATTTAAAGACATGCCATCTCATAAATAAAGACCAGATCCATAGTTGTGTAGGGGATAGAAGGAAAAGAGGGGGAAAAAAGCCACTGTTCATGAACCTAAAGGTAGAAACCACATCATTTTTCCACTAAAAAGCAGGCTCAATTTGTAGAGACCATGTTTCTAACAGTGATGGGCTAACTGTAATAAGGCAGATGGATAACATGGATTTCAAATAAACCTGAATAATTCAAGAAGGAAGTTAGGAAGTTCAAAAGGGAGTTTGCTGAGCAGTACCAGAGGGGTTTGGGAGCCAGTGACCAACTGCTCCCTGTGCTAAGGCTGGGCTCAGGTCTCACAGACAGATCCCCACCATGAAGATAAACCTGGCCTAGCAGCAGCACCTGCTCATTTCAAGGGTTCCTGGACTCCTTCCATTCCTCGTGTTGCTCACAGCAAATCCAGTGCCCTCCTAGCTGGCAAACTTCCTCACAGTGGTTGAGATGACATATTGATCACCACTTAAACCTAATGAGATTTGCTGCCAGCTGAGTACAACAGCTGCCCAAGCTGCAGGAACACCAACAAGCCCTGCTCCTGGCTTCAGGGATGGATTCTCCAGGTTGAATAAACAGAAATACAAAAGAGCTGAGGATTCAAGCTCAAAAGGTCAGTTGAGTGGTGGCACACTGAAGCTGTACAGCAAGCAAAGAGAATTCTGCCTTCCCAGTCCCTCCTGGATTCACACTCTCTCCCTTGCATGCTCTGGCCTCTCCTTAACTGGTCACATCCCAGCCATGTGGCACTGGTGTCAGTGATTTCACCCTCCCATTGCTGCTACACAGATGTCAAGCTTTCTGTTAAAAAGTTTGAGCTGAGCAGCTCCCTCGGCCCCAGTGAGCCAAGAGAACAGAACAGTGATGGTGTTTTGGGGCTGAATAAAACTCCCCAGTTCGTTTTGGAGCTTCACAAAGCTGCTGACAGAGCAGTGTCCCTGCATGGTCACCTGGTTTAGGTAGGAGCATCACTCAGTGTTCCCCTTTTTTGCCCATATTCCCTAATTTCTTCTCCCTAAAACTATCCATCTTTTACATCTCACGTGCTGCAGCCTCCCAGCCTCAGGGCAGTCTGGCAACCTGCAGCAGCAGCCAAGTTCTGGTCTTGCCACCCTCTAAAACTCCAGCACTGGTGTAAAACCAGGCAATATTGGTGTAAAAAAAAAATAAACATGATCCATCAAGGGATATCAAAACATTTCTATCAACAAAGAATTTCACATCAGCTGAGTGGGCCAGGTAAAAATCAGTAGGATCTGATCTTTTTTCCCTTTTAGAGAGGGAAAGCAAAATCAAGATGCTCCTGTGTGCCAGCAGCAGAAGTCAGGACCCCCAAAACTCTCAGTCCCTTGCTCCAACTTCTGGCTGAGCTTCCTTCTGCTGCCAAATCAATTGCATATGCAGTGTGTGAGATGCCAATGTTACATAAGTACGAGGTAGTAGGATTATGGGTGTGGGGGAGAAAGATCTCCTGGGGAGAGGGGACATTTTGCATCAATCACTCCCTCCCCCACAGCCACCTACTGACTGCAGGGATTTTTCCAAGCATTGGAGGTGCTATAGTTTGGTATATTTTCATCTGTTTCTTACCCCATAGAATTAGGGGAGAAATCTTGCTTTTTAAAAAAATATAATTGCTGTTTGTCTATTTAATTAGGTGCTGTACAACCTGCAAAGCAGCTACAGAGAGGTGACAACACGTGCACTGCAGACACCATGGAAGGCACCATAGCTGCTGCCTGATGCCTCATTTCACACCCCCAGACAATAACTGTGTCAAGTCCTAGGACTGCAATTAAAAAGTGACAGCAATTTGAGAGCAAAGGAGAGTGGAGAGTCCTGGGGAAGAGCTGTGGCAACAGGAGGTGGTATTTTGACAGGGCAAGTGAGGAAATGTACTGTTCAAGAAGGAAGAAAGTGTGTTAGAAGTGGGCTAGATGTTCTGATCCTAGTTTGGCACTCCAGAAAAATCCTTGGTGCTAGAGTCGAAGTGATGAGCCAGATCAAAACAGCAGTGAAAACCTCTGTCCCTATCCTGATTTTCCTCTCAAGCCTTCAAATATTTGTTTCCCTGTCCTGGCCCCCAGCCATGGGGAGAAGGGAAGGTGCTGAGGCAGCTCTCTGGGCCAGGATGGGAGCAGCACCCTGGGGCTACTCTCATCAAGGTGGTTACAGCCAAGCCTGGCACAAAGCAGTAGCCTTAGCTTAAGTTAGGGCTGAGTCTAAAGGCCTCATCCCTAGAGGGAAAACCACAAATAATATAGAACAAGGCAAATAAAATGCTGGAACGAGGGAATTCTTATCTGCTGCATGGTATAGCAATCCCTCCTGGGCCATAAATCCATCACCTCTCCTTTTAACAAGCTGCTTGTACCTGACAGTGGTGAAATCAAATATCATCAGGACTAGCTGCTGAACCACAGAAATGTGGTTGGTTTCTCTTGCTCATTGAGCAAGCAGAAGAATAAAAGAAATACCCTGAAGGGCATCCAGCCTCTCCACCCTCTCAGATCACCTGAGCCTGGCCATTTTCTCCAGCCTGCCTTAGCCCACCACAGCTTGTTGCTCAGGGATGCTGCAGAAACTCACTCCCCACTGTCTAGAGAGGCACAGAATATTGCTCTATGAAACCCATCCCCTAAAAGCACTGAAGCAGCTCTTCCCTTCCTCTCACCCTCACAGAGACTTGCTGTGTCTGCAGTGGCATGGAGACACACAGCAAACTGAACCAGAACTGGAGCTCAGAGGTGGCATCTCTGGCAAAGCTGAACTGCTGCTACTTGAAGCCCTTCTGGACACAGGGATTTTAACACTGATTCTGTCATTCAGATTACTTTACCCTTATCTATTGGGAGGGAAAGGAAAAGCCCTTTCCAAGGCTTTGCTTTTTCTCCCATCTATTCTTGCACTCCTCAGGAGAATCAGCACTTCTGGTTTGTTGGAGCTTTTTCCCCTCACAAGTCCCCAGAGCTCCTTTGGAAGGTTTTCCTGGCTCTGTGCACGTGGAGAAGGTCACTTGCATTGAGTGCAAAGATATTTGCTGTTTCTGATGGATGACTCCCTGGAAGCAGCAGTAATAGCAGCCTTTCTCAATTGTAGAGGCAGCCTCACCATGCCAGCTGGCTCTCCTGGGCACAAGGCAGCCCTGCTCCCCACACCCTCTGCAAATGAATGAGCAAAGAAAACAGTTTCAGATGGTGGGTCCCCAGAGACTGACAAATCTGCACCTTTCCTTGCCATCACCCAGCAGGAGGGAGCTGGGAATTATAAACATGTAGGTGGTTTCTACCCATGAGCAAGAGAGAATGGGAAATGCCAGTCTGCCCTTGGAGTGATTAATCCTGAAACTTAACCAGCATTTGCTTCATCCAAAACAGGAATGAGTCTTTCATTAACATTGATTTCCTTTAAAGCTGCTGCTCCAGACTAAATCCAAGAGCTCATTCTCCAGCTCCCTTGTGGAACCTCCTCACCTGGCTCAGGGTGACACCAGTGGCAGAGCTGGTCTCCCAGAGGGGAGTTATCCCACCAGGTGAAGGTCATGGCAAAGCTGTATTTGGAACGACCAAATTCTTCTGTGCCAGCTCAGCATTCACCTCTTAAATCAGTGATTTTCCCTTGGCTTGCTTAATCAAGGCAGACCCAAGGTGAGGGGCAGATGTGACTCCAACCACAGAAGTCAGGCCTGTTGTGTTTGAACTGGCCAAGCTGTTTCAGAAGGAAGATGGTCCTCTTGGTGCCAGAGGGAAAGGAAATAACTTCCAAATATTTCCTTCCTTCCTTCACCTAAATAATCTGCAGCTGCTGGGAACAGCATGAGAGCAAGTCTGTTTTATTTTAGTACATGGAATGCATGTCCCTTGGAGGGGGACAGAGGATATATAGTGTTATATGCACTTGGCAGAGTATATATAGTGCTATATGCACTTGGCAGACTAAGAGGAGAATCTAGGATTATTAGTCCCTGGATACATGTATAGTTTAGGCATTTGTTCAAATATATTACCCAGGTGTTTGGTGGAATGAGGATGTGAATTAGTTCAGCTTCATTCATTTATCAGCGTTGTAGAAAATGATTTTCTTCCTATACATCTTCAGACAAAACACTCATTGAAGTGAGCTCAGAACCAAGAAAAATATCCAAATTCCACTATCAAGCCAAATGGAACCCTTGGATCACCGTGTCTCATCAACTCTGCTCCTTAGAGAGCTGAGAAATCACCCAGAGATCAAGAATTAGGCTAGAAGATTAGTCCCCCACACACAAGAAAAAACCCACTCTTTACTCCCTCTGTGATTTCCCTCAAGAGGACTACTTATCCAATTTGTGGAAAGCAAGCAAGAATTGCCAGTTGAACTAGTAATTTCAGCCTGAGCAGGCAGGTTATTAATGACATAATTCATAGCAGCACTATTTTTCACAGTAGACAAGAAGAAAATGGGAGGGTTTTGGAGAAGGGAAGATTTGCCTCAAGAAGAAACCAACTGAGTTAACTCCACCAAACCCCTGAAGTCTTTTCTGCTTTGAACAGCTTCACTTCTACTTTCCAGAAGTTAATAACTCTGGAAACAATATATAACATTATATAACATTATAATTGCTTTCTAATGTAGTTTGTATTTTTAATTTTAGCTATTAAAAAAGTAAATGAATGCTTCATTTCACTTGCTCACAGAGCACCTATAAGGTGAGGGAACATTTCCACACTTATGTGCTCTGAGGGCTCATTTTTCTTTCCCCAGCTCATCATTATCCTGACTCAGACTCCCTTTGCCAAATCAATCCCATAGGTCCCAATCCCAGAGCTGCAGTAACTGCTCTAGGGTCTATCAAACTCAAGTCCCATTCCCAGTCACACATGATAGTTGCTTAATTAAACCCTCCTTTTCCCCAGGAGCTACCCAGCTCATTCTGAACAGGCCCCTTTTGCTTGTGGCAACAAATAATCTCCAACTCCACAGCCACTATTTCTTCTCCACCCCCAGGAAAAAGATCAGGGTGGGAAATATAACAAGAAAACTATTCCTAGCACACTCCCAGAGCTGGTGCCAAGTGACTTCTCCTGTGATAAATAATTGTTTGCAAATGTCACTGCATCAATGATCTACACTTAAGGCCTAGCTTGCTGCAGAGATGATTTATTCTTTGAGAATCACCTTGTTATTACTGCAATTAAATTGTTCCTACCCTCCAAACACAGTGGTAGTTGAAGATTTTCTGCCAGCATTTCTGGAGGCAATCTCAGGGCAACAAAACAACATTCATTTAAGTGCTGGATGTTTCCATCAAAGACTTTAATTTCCTGAAAATGGATTTCCAGTGCATGTTTCCAGCATAGCTCTTTTTAACCTAAGAGTTGCTAGGGGAAATAAAAGATCTTTGCAGGTAAGGCAGGATTTATTCATAGGACCTGAGAATCACTTCTGTCACAGTAAAGGGTTTGCAAATTTGAGTCAAATAAAGTACTGTGGATTAGAGAAATAAATAACGGGGGGGGGGGAAGTGTCAAAATGCAAAGTAAACAAATAAATAAGAGTCCCAAAGTTATTTAGCACAGCCAGGACCTGAAACCACAGCCCACCTCAGAGCTAGACCTTCCCCACCACTTACCTGTTGCCACTGCAAACCAGATCCCACAGCTGAGCCAGGGAACACTTATTCCTCCTCAGTTGTGAAGCCAGATATGCTGCCCAAATTTAAGCCCTGGGTGGTCAGACAAATCCCAGAGGTGGTATAAGGCAAACTACAAGACTTCATAGTGAGTGAGGGAAGAAGAATCCCCCAGCCCATTTCCTAGGCTGCTGTTAATCAATGTGTGATGAGGAACCCACACCCTGAAGTGCCATTCACATGTTTCTACCCTTCCTTAGCCAGGATTTAGGCTCAGCTGACTCCAACCACCTTCTCAGCTGAAAAAAACCCAACCCAGCTGCCTGTACAGGTCTTGAGCAAAGCTGTTTGAAGTCCATGCTCATAAGTGCTTTATTTGCACAGCCCTAATGATGAAATTACACCCTTGTAGCTGATAACTTTTATAGGATTAAAAGCCTACTTGTAGATGCACATTCACTAATATGATGATGGCCAGATTCTAGTGTCTGAAGGAATAGTGTGGCAGCTCCAGAACAAGCTTTTTGGCAGGAGCAGCCAAAGGGTGGCACCTACCTGCCAGATTTCTCACCCAGCCACCACAAGTGTGTCTGGGACATGTTCACAGTGAACAACCACAGCCCACCAGGGGTTTACACTGCAAGGTGACACTGTAAAGGACACAAGATTCCAGGGTCACAAACTCTCCTCTGCCACTTTCTAAATGTATGATTTCTGCCTTGCAAGTCTGGCACAGCTCTGTAAAGCAGAGAAAGAGATGCTGCACTTCATCACAGCAATGCATTGTATCCAGGTTAACTAATGGTTATGAGGTGCTTTGAGTCTAGCTGTGATATATGTGCAAGCCTGATTATTTTAATACACTTTTATAAAGTTCTAACTTTGCTGTTTACTAACAATATGTTTTTCTAGGCCATATTCACTAGCATTTCAAATATGGAAGGTAGATTTATTCTCCCTTTGCCTACTTCCATTGTACCCACTGAAAAGGCTGAGGGCTTAGCAAGAAATCTGAATATTACCCATGTAGTTTATCCAAGGTGGCAGATTTGACATCCCTGAATTAATGCAGTGCTCTGTATTACAGTCTCCTAGCAAGGGCTGTGATCTTGTCAGCTCTCATAAACTAAACAAGGTTGATCCTTGGGTGGAAACCTTAGAAGAACACCCACGTGCTCTGTGAAATAATATTTCACCTTCTGAATCATCCCTTTTACCCCTGAGTCATTTCCCTAGCAGGAGTTCAGCTAGGTGTTGGGGGTTCTTTGCTGACAGTTATTATCATGACTGTGATTCAAATCCTGTTCAGAGGGAGTCCTTACCATCTGCAGCTATTGAAGAGCTCAGAATGATCACCCCACAGGAACAAAACTTGTGTGTATAGGTATTTTGCACAGGTAGCAGGCTGTGGTTGATCTCAGGAAACCCTGCCAGCAATTTCATTTGCATTCCATTTTTGTCCTTTTGTCTGGCTGGAAAAAAATGAGAAACTGCTCGAGGTTTTATTTCTCCCAGACACAAGTGAATAATCACTGTGAGGAGAGAATCAAATGCTGGCAACCCAGCAGACTCCTGCAGGTTCAGGAGAAAATGGAAGGGAGCCACAGGCACTTCCAGAGGTGCTTGACATGCTTCTCAACTTGGCCCCAAAGTATTTTGAGGTTTTTGACACAGCTGAGCACTTTTTTCCCGCATGGAACCATTTATAATTTATTTTTAATTTGTATGTGTAGCACAGTTTTGTCTGGGGAGCCAACTACTGCAGGTCTTGTCATTTAATATTTCAGGAAGATGAGGATAAAAAATGGTTTGGGGAAACTCTGTGACAGCTTCATTACTTAGTTCTGTTCCTGACCATGGAAGTGACCTCAGACTTCTTGCTTCCCCCAGAGATACAATGGGGGGTTTTCTGCTTGATTCTATTGGGGATCTTTCCTCAGTAGCAGCTATTTGACCTATTTCAGGTGGGAAAGTGTACCAACATAAAGTGGTAGTTGTTTCTGCAGGACAAAATTGGTGATCAAACACATGTTTTCACTAGTGACTGCTTATTTATCATCATTTCCCTGAAGAGCCTCAAAGTGTTAGCAGTGGAAAGCCTGAGAAAGCTGTTTTCCCAAACTTGTGAGACTGAGAAAACATAATTGCTTAGTTACATAAGGAGTGTTAGTTGCAGCTTCTGCTACCTTGCTGTCTAACAGAGACAATGCTTGTGGTTTTAGCTCCTCAGCTCAGCTTGGGAACTAGAAATTGTTCACCAAGATTTGCATTGCCTTTTGTACTCCTCTGACATGAATGGTGTTATGAGATGAATGCTTGGTAGCACACTAAAGCAGCTTGAAAAGTTCCTGTGCCTGAACCAGAGACTCCTGATGCACTGTGACAACCAGCAGTCAGCACATGCTCTGTCCCAGCATGGTGTAAAGTGAGGCCAGGGAAGTCCCTCTCAGCAGGTCACTACAGGAATCAGGGGTGGATGATGAGCAGTTATTCCTAGAAGAAACTGGGAGCAGTAACTTTCCATCCACTTGATCACACCCAAATGATGCTCCTTTCAGCAAAATGGGACTGGCACCAAGAAAATCAGGATCTTTTAGGTATATCTCAAGTGTTTCTACTAAAATTCTGTCTGAAGGGATTCTTACTAGCTTCTACCCTGTGCATGTACTTTGGACAAGGAGCCCCAGTCTCAGTCAGTCTCCAGAGATTATTAGAGTAATAATAATGTTGTGACTTTCAAAGATCTGTTGGTCCCAAGCTGAGAAACAGAAACTGCCAGCTCCCAGCTCCTCTCCATGAAGCTGGAATCTGAAATAACAACGATGATGGCTCACCATCTGTTCCACCACTGACAGGAGAAGGCTGGAGGATCTCAGCCCAGCTCTTAGCAGATGTCTATCCATATCCATCATGGGTGTACTCACTTGTGTGCTGCCAGGATTCAACACAGGGGCTGCCAACACGTTGCTTTTGCAGGTGCACATCTGTAAATCCCTCCTGGATCCACAACACACATCCTCCTTCCCAAACTGCCTCTGTAGCCATGTCCTGAGGATGGAATGAAGAGCATTGTAGTCATTTGGATCAAACACGAGCCACAGAGCAATTGTTCTATGGCCCCCACTGATGTGTTTTGCACCCCTTTAATTATGCCTGTGACAAGGGAAAGCTCTGTGATAAATTATTCCCATTCTAATGATTTATTAATACCACAGCTGAGATATTTTTCCAGCTAGATTCTCCCACTCCAGGTCCACGTGCTTTCATTCTCATCTGTAAGCTGTACTAACTTTTCCATCTCACTTTAAAACTCAACACTGCACTTGCAAGACTTAGAGCATTCAGGGGTCTCCATTCAGACCTTCACCAGTCTGCTGACTGAACAGCAAGTTGTTGTGAAGGCTCCTCAGTTTCTATGGAAACAGCAAAATGAATGCTCATTTTAAACACACTCCAGGATATGCCTTCCAGGTGAGTTACTTCAGACTGGGTTGGGTGTTTGCTTTTTTTCACCTGCACTACAAGATTTTGAATGCCTCTAGTCTTGCTGGATGTAGTGATCTGAATCAGGGTGGCTCAGACCTCCTGCCTAGACCTTATGCAGCCAAGAGCTTGACAGGAAAGCTCTGTATTGGGATGTCTACTCATAAAGACACAGATACTTTTTACCATGGGCTGATTTCACAGGCACTTGAGATTCCCAGTTTCAGTCTGCCTGCCTTGGGAAGATCAGCAGAGGCTCCTGGAGGGATCTGCTCCTGCTCTTGCTGTAAATACTGTATATTGCTGACCTCGTGCTCCTCTGTCACATAGTATAGCCTGGAGGTGTGTGCTGCAAAGGAGAAATAGTCCTTATTTGTGCTGAGAGAATAAGAAACAGAGAGCCCAAGGGTGGTGGGGAAGAATGTGAGGAACTTTTCAGTGTATCTGAACAGAGAGGCAGCTTGTTTTTGACCAGGAGAAGATACTCAACTGTGGGAAGCAACAAGGTGGAGAATGAACACGAATCACTGCTGTCCTTGAGTTACACAGACCAGCTGGGGACTCAAACAGCTCTTCTCCTCTGATCATAGAATGGCTGGGGTTGGAAGGAACCTCTGGAGATCAGGGCAGAGCAGGGTCATGCAGGGCAGGCCACACAGGAACAGATCCAGGGTCTTGAAAGTCTCCAGAGCAGGAGACTCCACAGCCTCTCTGGGCAGCCTGTGCCAGGCTCTGCCACCCTCACAGTGAGAAGTTTCTCATGTTGATGTGGAACCTTCTATGCTCAAGTTTATCTCCATTATGCCTTGTCCTATTGCTGGGCACCACAGAAAAGAGCCTGGCCCCTTCCCTTTGACACCCACCCCTCAGATATTTACAGACATTCATAAGATCCCCTCTCAGTCTTCTCAAGACTAAACAGTCCCACTTCTCTCAGTCTTTGTTCATAGGGGAAGTGCTCAAGTCCCTTAATCATCCTCTTAGCTCTCTGTTGGACTCTCTCCAGTAGGTCCCTGCCTCTCTTAAACTGGGGAGCCCTCCATTGATCACTCCATGGGCATCAAAAACAACAGCTACACCTCAGGATCTACAAAGCCACCCATGTCAAAGACCATTTTCTTCCCCTCTAATACAAAACAGGACTCTGCTAGTCTTAGAAAATGCCCTGAGACTGTAAGACTGGAAGTTCCTGAGTCACTGTTAACTGAAGGCTGGAGATGTATTCTGAGGAAGAAGCACTATTGATTTTCCTTGTTTTTATACTCACCCCTAGGCATCCTTTCTTGGCCACTTCCCAGGGACAGGATGCTGAGCCAGATGGACCTTTACTCTGAGCAGGAATGGCCTTTCTGATGTTCCTGAGTACACTGTGGCAATCTAGCAGTTAGAAAAAGCAGTAGAACATTTTACTTTCCTGCTGACAAAAGTGTTGGTTTAATATGCATTGTCTCCACCCTTAAAATTCCTGATACGTACTTCTGGGTTTGCAATGGAAACAACAATACTCATTAAAAGCAAACAAATCCTTAGAAGCATGGTATTTACCAGCTCATTGATCAGATATTGCTTCTATAATTTATATTTTTCTCCTAGTTTTTCAGATCAAAGCCACAAGAAAAGGTAGAAGTGGTGTTGGAATGTCACTAGAAGAGCAATTTGTACCAACTGCTCTGTGAAGAGTTTGGAGAGGGGCTGCACTGGCTGCTTTCCAGGGATTATACAGGTTTATTGGGAAGTCTTCCCCTGAACTCTCCATAAGGATATCTAACCAGAAATATGTGTTTACCACTGTGGTTGCACCTGATAGGGAAATAGCCTCACTGGCTGCTGTCAAATCCATCTGTCAACTGCTGTTCCTTTAATAAACGTGATGTTTGGAATGCAATTCAGTTCCCATGTGGCTTCAAAGTGAGCTCACATTTCTATCTATCCTAAAACATTACATAGGATTGCCATAATCAATTAAACAGAAATTTGGAGTGAAATGATGCCTGTGTGCTACTCGCCGACTACATCTGGGTGCTTTCAAATGGAATTAAAATATTCCTAGAGCACATTTTCATCTTGGAGTGAAAAGCTGATAGCACCCAAATAAAAATGTGTTTGCAGTGTTAACCTGTCTGACAGCAGTGTGAAATGGGAATACTGATTTGAAAGGACAAGTGAGAGCAGATTGTCTCCAGGAGCAGGCCAAGCAGAGAAATGATGTGACAGGACACAAAAAGCCAGTAGTGTGATTCCAACTGGGTGATGAATTTGGCCAACTCATTGATGTCAACAAGATTTTGTTGTCATTAGGAAGGATTTTCATGGTCTGGGATTGCTGAAGCCCTCAGCAGACAATCTGTTGAACATTATACTTTTTTTTTCCCCCAGAACAGTGCTATAAAATTAAGAGATTCCAGTTAAAGGCTGGTAGTTTTAATCTTCATGGCATGTTTTGAAAGAGCTTCGTGGATTTTTAAGTTACAAAAACATCCAAAATGACATTTTTTTTATTGCCTTGAAGGAAAACAGCTAATCTAATAAAATCATTGCGGTCTCTTTTCAGGGAGTTGTAGAGAGTGAGAAGGTCTCCCCTGAGTCTCCTTTTCTCCAGGCTGAACAACCCCAGTTCCCTCAGCTTCTCTTTATACTCTAGACCTTTCACCAGCTTCACTGCCCTTCTTTGAAGATGCTCTAGCACATCAATGTCCTTTTTGTAGTGAGTGGCCCAAAACCAAACACAATATCTGAGGTGTGGCCTCAGCAGTGCCCAGTACAGGGGTGTAATTGCTCCCCTAGGTCTGCAGGCCACACCATTCCTGATCCAGGCCAGGATGCTGTTGACCTTCTTGGCCACCTGGGCACACAGCTGGGTGGCCACCAGCACCCTAAGGTCTTTTTCCATCACCAGGCAGCTTTCCAGCCACTCTTCCTGAAGCCTGCAGGGTTGCAGGGGGTTGTTGTGGCTCTAGAGCAGGGATCAGCACTCAGCCTTGTAGAATCTTGTCCCATTGCCTCAGCCTGGCTGGAGCCTCCCTGCCTTCAAGTAGATCAACACTCCCACCCAACCTGGTGTCATCTGCAAACTTGCTGCCCTCAATCAGCTGGGGTTGGGGTTCAGCTCTGTCCACTGCACCAATTCCTCCATCCTTTCAGCTGGAAGTGCACACTGAATCATATTCCTTGCAGTAAGTGATTCAATAACTGCTGGTCCCTTGGCCTTAGCTCAACTGGCTCAGAAATCCACTCCTGAGTGAGCTGTTGGAGACGTGTGCTGGGACTGCTCAGAGAATACCTTCTCTGGGGGCTAAATGCCAAATTGGATGTGTTTGGGGATAGAGCTGCTGGAGGTAGAGCTGTTTGCAATTAAGATGTCTCCTTTACTTTTGAGGTCTTTGAACTTGGACCCATTTCAGTGACACGGGACATGAGTTTGAATTAGTCGTGAAGGTTTCTCCAAAATGCAACAATACTAGAATATATATGTTAGTCCAAATTAAGACTTTTCTTTTGCTTCTAAAAAGCTCCTGCACACCCTTGTCACAGGGTTGTCACTTTTAATAAAAAAAAATTATAGCTGAAATACTAGATTCATTGTCATAACAGCAAAATCCTCATTAACTCCAAGTTAAACAGCATTCCAGTGTATAAGCAAAGCAGTGTAGTTTTGTTTTCCTTAACAAAGAAATGGGTACTAAATGACTTGAATTCAGCTCTACTCTTTTCACTTAAGAACAAGCATTTTCCTCAGGAGTGTTCAGTTAAGTTCATTCCTTTCTAAGTGCAAAGCAAACCAGAAAGCTTTAAATAGGGTTGGGGTTTTGTGGAGCTTTTCTAAAGAACCTTTTGAGAAAAGTTTTTGTTTTTCCACTCCAAAATTAAAGCTAACAATGATCATTTAAAAAAAATGAAAACCCAGCTGATAATGTTAAAAAGGGACCATTGTTACGTAAATATTTTCAAAACAAGTTTGGAAAAGAAGAAAACATCACAAGGCTGTTGTTTTGAAGCTGTTCAAGCTCTTCTCTGCTTTAAAAACACTGACCATTTCTAAAGTCTTATTTGGCTTGCCTGTAAGATCTGTCTCCCTGCCTCCCCACATCAAGTCTACTCAGTTTTGGGAAGAACTTTTCCTTCCATTCAGAGGGCAAACCTGATTCTCTGCAAGCCAACATAATCCTCTCTGCATTATTACTAAGTGTGCTTTAAAGCACTTATAAAAATGCATTTTCCTAGTGAGGCAGTCAGGTTAGAAACAGTTTAGGGTCATGACAGGTACTGCTAGAGAGATAAATTGACATTACCTTCTAAAAACTCTTAATCACAAACCACTATTGAAAAAAAAATAATCAAGTATTGCTCTTGGTTTTGGGGACTGAGCCAAATAGATGTTTAAAAAGCAGATGGGTCTCAGCTTGGTCCTTTTAATGTAAGTTGGATGTACTGCATTGAGCAAATGCCTAATAACTCTGTGGGTGTTTGCTTAGAAATGGCATTTAGATTAAACACTGCTTCAGTCTGTACTTTAAAGGGTCAAGTGGTTGTTGTTGAATTTGAAAGAAATTCAGATGCTTGTGTTGGTCATTTAGAAAAGGCAAAACGTAAGAAAAAAATTAAAAAAAAATCTTCTTTTAGAGAGGAGTAAAACTCCAGCAGCAAATGAAACTCAGGAATGTGGCAATGAGAGTGTAGCTCATGCACTGATGTATACAAGGAGATTATATCTGATGTGCAAAAAGCTGCTTACATTTTGGAGTCATGTTAGATGAGACCTGTTGTCTCCCAAGGTATTTTTTTAAGCTGGAGGCAAGACCAAAGTGAAGAGAATTTTCTCTGCTGTTGAAGAAAAAGCCCCTAGAGCTGTTACACTCTGAAATTCACTTGGTGACATTAGACTGATGAAACTGTCCTGGAGGTGGCCCCTGCAAAGTTCATGTTTGAACTCAGCTTCAGTCATGACCCAGAGTTTTTATTCAATCTCTGACCTAAATTAGAATGACACTGAGCAAAAAAATGCTTTGAATTGTTTCAGAGCATTAAAAAGGGAAGATCAAACCCCTGGAAATGATGGAATATACAGGAGCCTGCAAGGAGACTTCTGTGCTCCTTACACTGAATTTCCTTTTCTTTATCCAGGTATTTCTGGCTGAATATGGAGTCCACAACTGGACTTCACATATATTGAATATAAACAAAAATATTTTTTCCATCTTGGTACAAATATCAGCCTCAAATCAGTTTTCCTGCTGTTCAACTGGCTGAGAGACTCATTTATGATGCTGAATTCTTCTTTACTTCAGAGAACACTCTGGAAAACACTGACCTTACCTTCTCAGTGCCACCTGAGCAATGCAATCAGCAGGGGATGTTTTGACAGCACCTCCTCCAAACTCTGGAAAGAGAGTTTGCTGGGAAGGCCTTAAAAAGCAAGTCAGAAATCTTGAGTTTATAGAAGGGATTCTTACTCAGTTTATCTTTTCTCTGGGGTTTTGTAAATCTTATCTTCACTAATGAAACAGCAAGCAGGGAGGAATGAGCTGGATTGTGTCCTGGCTCTGGCACTGCTGGGAGAACCAGTGCTATTTGGAGATTTTTTCTCTTGCCTGGGTGATGTGAGAGACAGAAAATGTTTCCCTGCAAGGGGATGAGTCTGGGGGTCCCATTCTCTGCTGTAGTACAGGGGTTTCCAAGGGAGTGTGATGGCACAGCCATGCTGAGCTTCCACACTCCTACTCAATGTTTTTCAGATTAAACCCTCCATTTTTCAATCTTCAATGACAAATGTCAGCACAGTGGAGCCAAATTTTTTCACTAATGCACTTTGAAGCTCCATCAATTTATTTAACATTGCAAGACATGAAGAGACCTGCTGATCTTTTGCTCTTATTTCCTTCTAGCCTTTTAACAGAGCTATTTTTACTAGTATTTAAATCCATTTTCCTGCTTGCTGAAGGAAGACCCATCCTGGTGGAGGGGCCTCAGGATCAACATCTTTCAGTATGAGGATCGAACTGCTTTTTAAATGTAATTACTGATTGTAATAAAGGAGCAGAGAGAGTCCTAGTAGGTCTACCAATTGACTACATTACTTTATATATTTTTTTTTTACAAATACAACTGCTTTTTACTTCTTTCACCTTTACTAGCTTTTCCCAATACCTCCTTTGACACCTCAGCTTCTTCCCACAGGTCACTATTGCTAAGATCAGGAGATATCTTCCAAGGCTTTTTTTCCTCTGGAAGTTCACACACATATATTCTTTCTCTCCTTTTCAAGACATTCTTTTTCCTTCCTTTCTCTTTTTAATGGGCAGTGAGATTTGTTAGATCTCACTGTAATTCACAGCACAGTCAGACATGGAAGCAACTGAGCACGGGACAAGATAAATCCTATATTGGAACAGCTATTAAAGTGGCTTCTACTGTAAGGAAAGCTACAGAAGGATTATTACCTGTAGCTGTTCTGCAGGGTGATGTCTCTAGGAGCACACCATGAGGTTAACAGTTCATTTGCTAGGGACAGTCTAATTTAAAGGTGACAATAATTAGGCACCTTCACCATTCAGTTACATCAGAATCAGTGGTATCTGCAGCCATGCTGTACCTATAGAATCCTCTTTCCCCAAGAGAAAGCAGTTATGGGAGACAGTCTATCACATCATCTGTGTCATCCTGGCTGCCAGCAAGGAGGAATGTTCCCTTATAATGCCAATTGTCTTAGAAGTTTCTATTTCAGGCATATTTTGGAAGGGGAGAGGAGGCAGATACACCTCCTGCAGCTCTAAGGAAATGTCAACGTGCCAAATGGGAACTTGGTGGTGTTGAGGGTACAGTGAAGTGCTCAGAGCTAGATCTGGATTGGTTTTGCAGAGAATTCAGTGCCTGTGTTTGCAGAGCAGCTCAGGTCCAGCTGTACCAGCCAGTCTGGGACTGCAGCTCTGACTTCAAGAGCTTATTTTTACTTAGGGAACACTTTACATGTTATCATTACTAATGGCATTCCCAGCCTCAAAGACAAGGTTTAAAATAAAAATGAGACTTGGCTTTTTTCCCCCTCTGTTTTATGTGCTAATGTGGCATTAGAAGGAAAGGAAAGTTATGAAGGTAAGGAAGAAATAACACTTCCATTCTGAAGGCACTTCAACTCAGCATCAACCCCTCAGCTATGGAAAAAAAAAAGAGGCTTTTTAGAAGCTGCTGTTGTGCTGCATCTGTGCCATCACCACCTATGATGTTTCATAATGGCTTTAACACAATGACTCTCCAGGTATAAAGAGGCAAATGGCACAGCTCCAAAGAAAAGCAGCCACTGATATGTTCTTTCAGTAGGAGGAAGAAGAAGTTTCAGCTGAATATTTTAACCAGCATCCCATCCTCCTTTCAGTTTTTCCTCTTCCAGTTGGGACTTATGTGTTTTCTACACAACAAGAGGCTATCTACACGAAGGAAAAACCATAACCTACCTGCTAGCTACTGAGACACCTTTTTCTACCTGTCTACTAAAAGAATAACCCATTTGTTGATGGTTGTGTGGCAAGGAAACCATCTTTTGTCAGTTCTCCCCCACTGTGGTGCTGTTTATGCTCCTGGTGACTCTTCCTCGTGTCCTCTGAGCCAAACCTTCTCTGCTCTTCTTCATCTGACAAAGGGGACTGCACACACCCAGCACACAGAGCTGCACCAGTTGGGCCTGCTGTTGCTAAGAGACTAAGTGAAGAGAGGGAGAGAGACCCTGCCCACACAATTTCCCCACCAGAGCCCAGTATTCCTCCCATTGCTACTCCCCAGATCTCCTCTCTATCCAATATTCCTCCCATTGCTACTCTCCAGTCCATATCTCCTCTACATAGCAATCTATTTATGTAGAGAGAGACACATCTCCAATATTTCTACCAAGATATTGGTGATGCAACCCTGATATCAACAGATCCATGGGTTTTATGGGATGTTTTACTCCCCCTGGGCAGCACTACCAAGAAAGTTCTGAAACACAGCACTCCAACAGATAGGATGTTATTAGGGAATGAACATGATAGCAGATGCACATTATTCTTTTGTGAGGCCACTGAGGTAGGAGATCTTGCCACAGACTAGAAGGCAGATGTAGACCAAGAGTGAGGGTCACAAAAATATCCATGGAAAGCCAGGTAAAAGTGGGTATCATGGTTTAGGGTCAGGGCAGCCCCTTAGACCTATAACAGATGCTCTCTTAACCCCCCTCCCTGCAAAGGAAAGGGAAAAAAAAGAGAGAGACTTGACTGGAAAAAGAAATTAGAACAGCTTGAATGAAAATGGTAATAATAAAAATGGAATATATACAAATAGATACAAACCCAGTATCAATCCCAACCCCATCTGGTGGCAATTACATCACCATCAACCACTGATGCTGTGGAGCAGGCACCAGGAGAGTCCCAAACTGGGTCTCCTGCGTTCAGGAGCTGGATTCTGGAACATATAGGTAGGGATCAAAGGCAGAATGGTCAGAGTCCTCCTCAGATGCTCTGAGGAAGAAACCAGAAGAGAACCCCCAGAACCAAGCTGAGCAAAGCAGGGCAAAGAGAGGGGCAACACCCTTGTGATCCCTTTGTTTTATACCAACTGTGACTTGTAGGGGCTGGAATCCCTCACTGGTCAGTTTGGGGTCACCTGTCCCATCTGCTCCTCCCTGCAGGTGCTGCCTTTCCCTTTCTGCACCCCTGATGTGGCACAAGAGATCCAGCAGTGGCCTTGGTCTGCACCCCAACCTCGGTAGTAGTTCTAACCATGGGGTGTTCTCACTGCTGGAAGCAGCCACTGCCTGGGAAAATCTGCTGCTAACTTCAGGGAGTTAGAACTGAGCTGGAAAATAACATCACTGAATAGAACGAGTTCTTTTCTCCCTCAGACCAGGACGTTGGGACATCAGAGGTTCCAGCAGCTGGCAGACTGCTAGACTAGATGGATTCCTGCTCTGCTGGAGGAAGTCCCTCCAAATCATAATGATTATGGGTTTATTCCAGTGCTCAGACTGCTTACCCTTTCTGTTCAGAAAGCAAGGGAGCTCACTCTGACAGCATTCCTGGCAGAAGTCTCTCTGGTGCTGATGGAAAGGACAGCAAGCTCCAAATGACAGGGAAATGTCTCTCTCATGCTGATGGGAAGGACAGCAAGCTCCAAATGACAGTGAATCTACTGACATGGGAAAAGATGGGGGAAATTTTTAACTCTCCTGAAGCATTGTCATGTTGCTAGGCTGACAGTTATCAAATCCCTTCTGTCCTTGACAGTAGTGACAGACTTCTGCAGAATCATAACAGCTCACAGTTGTGAAGCCTGTTTGCTGCCTATCTCTCAGCTACACAGACAACTTGCTAGATTATTGGTTCTGCATTAAATTGGGGTCACTGATGAGCATGAGTGGAGAAAGTTCAACCACAACACCAGAACAATGCAATATGCAAGGGGGGATGTCATGGTACTTTTGCATGTGCATACAAATAGCTTGGTTGGGAAGATTTCCTGCTGAACAGAAGGGATATGGACAATAAAGAGAGTGAGAAGACTAGATAAATATTTAAAATTATAAAAAAAAGGTTAGGAACTGGCCAGTGAAGAGCTCCAGGACTAAGAATCTATTTTAGAGAGCAAGTGGAGCCTGAGGTTCATAAATTAACTTCAGAAGTATCCTTGAGAGTGTTAATTAACAAGAAAACATTTGGGATTTGGGAGCTGCCAGTCAGAACGTGGAATTTCTCTTCCCACTTGGCAAGTTGAGTTGATAAGCAAGACAGACAGACAGACATCAAACAGGTCACCCTAGGGAAGGTACGACTAGGTGGCACACTAGTAATCCCACTGGCTTGTCCACACTTGGATTGCATCTCCTTGCACAGATTTGTACTCAAAGTGATCAGCTCTTCTATTGACCTCCCTGTTTTCTACTCTTAGATCATTTCCAAGTGACTTTAAGGTTTTTTAGGATTAGAGCCATCACTCAGAGATAAAGGACTAACTGTTGTGTTTCAGATGGAATATTTCATGGCATCTGCAGCCTTCTGCAAAGCTTCTACTCACAAGTATTCCCCTTCCATGTGCTGGAAGGCAACCTGAGATTAGCAGCCCAGGCAGCCTACCTGAGACAAGCAGAGACCTGTAATGAGAGGCAGAGAAATCAAAAGCACATGGGAAGCTGGTGAGCAAAGCAGCAAGTGGAGACTGACACAACTATTGCACTAATGCTTCCTCTGCCAAGTAAGAATTACAGCTGGCTGGAGAACATGGCATCCTGGAGAGGACAGCATCTCAGAAGGGTGAATTATCAGTGTCTGCTGCTTCTGTACAGAAAACAAATCTTCTCTACAATGTTTATAAAAAATAGGGAATGTGGAGAAGATGCCAAGAGCAGCCATATATATATATATTTTATTTTTTTTTCCTAGGGAAGAAAGCAGAAATACTGTCAGAAGTTGAGATCATGCCAAAAATAGTTATAAAATTTTTTAGAATGTCACAAGGCTGACAAAACATCAGGGCCAGATGGGATCTGTCTCAGAAAAATCAAGCAATTAACTAAAGAAAAAAAAAAAAAGGGAAAAAAAAAAAAGCACCAAACAAAAATGTACAGCAGTGTACAAATCCAAGGAGTGAGACCCATCCTGCTTCCCCCTGGGCAATGTAGTGAAATAAGCCCTGGCTGGCATCAGGAAAAGGCCATGCAGATGTGGCACAGGAAGGTATAACTCATAGAATCATAGAATGTTTAGGGCTGGAAGGGAGCTCCAAAGGTCATCTAGTGCAGCCCCCTGCAGTGAGCAGGGACACCCTCAACTAGCCCAGGCTGCTCAGAGCCTTGG
>JANHGL010006358.1:8161-29595 GCA_024611195.1 Ceyx melanurus
ATATACAATCTGGGAAGGGTTTACTAAAGCATTAGTGTGCTAAGGAGGTGTGTGCTGAGGACACATTGACATCCTGCAATGCAGCTGACAAATAAAAACCCAAAGCAGTGGAAACAGTTTAGCTATAAAGAAAAAAAAAAAAGAGAAAATAGAAAAAGGATTATCAGATCCAGAGTTAGCAAGTAGAAAAAAAGGGATAAAAACCCCCACTCATGTGATTAACATTCCTCCTCCTCTAGGAAGCAGACATTTCTTGTAAAACAGTGGAAAGAAAAGGGAAAGGCAGACAGCTTCACAAGGAAGCCATTAATAAAATTGAGATATTTATCTTGATTTTTGTATCCAAGTGCTCTTTATAAACTATAATAAGGCTTGGCTCTGTATTGCAGGTTTATTTGACACTCCAGGAAACAGGAATTTCCCAGCCACACACAGCAAGACATCTACCATTGGCTGAGGTACTCCTATGTTCCTGCTCCATGTGTTCATTTAGCCCTTTTTTTAATAAAAATTGTTTTC
Organism: Ceyx melanurus; assembly: GCA_024611195.1. NCBI lineage: Eukaryota > Metazoa > Chordata > Aves > Coraciiformes > Alcedinidae > Ceyx > Ceyx melanurus. The sequence continues at coordinate 8,681 of JANHGL010006358.1, forward strand.
TATCTGCACTCAATTCATGAGTAAAGATTCTCCCTGATGACTTTTGGATAACCCTAGCTTCTTTGGAAGGCATACAAATAGATAAGCATTATTTAAACAGAGCATATGTAAGTAAAAACATGCATGAGTGCATCTCTTCTGAAGTTTGCTATTCAGTGGGGTAAAAAAACTCTTCAATATAATAATATAATAATAATATAATAATATAATATCTTCAGAATATTGTAATTATGTGCAGTGGCTACTTAGAGATTAAAGCATATTAGATACTTAATATAATAGAAATTTCTCAACAAAGTATTTCATATTCAAGAAACAGGTAGAGGAAAAGCTATTGAAAATGAAACATGATTTAAAGCAGTTCTTGTCCACGAGTAAGCTGTGTGTGTAAAATATCCACATTTTTGTCATTAAAATGGCTCAGAGAGGCTTCATGGAAGAAAACAAATTGTTTCAGTCTCTCCAGAATTAGTCTTGGTTGCTTACAGTTAAACTACACAAAATATTTTGTGAAGCCAAAGCTTTATTCATCAAAGCTTTATTTAGTAGCCAAGAAAGCCAATGTTCAGAAAGGAAGGAGGAGTGAGACTTAACCATTCTGGTCACAATTATTCCATTGTCTTTTAAAAGCTTAGAACAATCTGTATATGGTACTGATAAACAATCCTTCCTGGTTAGGTAAATAATACTGATTAAATCCATTTAGCCTTTACTGTACACATTTCTCACAAGAAACATATTTTTTTCCTTCTCCCCAGGAAGGTGGAAATGTGCAAGACCTGTCCCAAATTTAAAAAAAAAAGAAAAAAAAAAGAAAAAAAAAAGTTTTTAAAAGTCCTGACTTTAATAAACAGCCAAAGAAAATCTTCTATTGCAATGGTATTGCAAAAGACATACTTCCACTAAGATGCATATTAACTGAACAAGCATGTAGAGATGCTTATATTTATATGGAAAAGGTCTATCTGTGGAAATAACACTTTTTAGACTAGAGCTTATTTTCAGAATGAATGTGGGCAAGTTTTAATATTCCAAACAACCATAGAATGCTTTTGTTTGCTTTGTTTATTAAAAAAAGAAACAAACCCAAAACCCAAAACAGAGAAGAAAACATTGCAAATATATATTATTCATGGATACAGATATCTCAGCTTATAAAAGCAGTGAGCTCTCAGCACATATTTTCTACTTGGTATTATAAACTAAATATATAAGATGCATGGTTCCAAAGAAAAGTCTGTGATTTTGCAGTTCACTGAGTCCTTTCTTTAACAACCTTTCTAGTTCTTATTTTTGTAAGCATATGAGAGCAAACCCAGTGGTTTATGAAAACACACTGAACATTTCAACTTTGTTTAAGAGTCGGATGAAAACTGCAAAATACATTGAAAGAAATTATAGAAACACAGAAGCACAGGCTGGAGGGCACCTTTGGAAGTTATTTGGTGCAATTCCTTGCTCTAAGAGTGCTCAGCTTAGGTTTGAATACTTCCAAAAATGGAGAGTTCACAGCCTCTCTGTGCAACCTGCTCTAATGCTTGACTACATTACTGTGATTTAAAAAAATTTCCTAATGTCCAGCTGAGATTTCAGATGTTGCAACTTGTGCTCCTTCTCTCCCACCATTTTCCTTTTTAAGAAATACCTGGTTTCAACTTCATTATATCCCTATTAGACAGATGAAGAGAACATTTAGATCTTGAAGGCAACATTTAGATCTTTCCTCTGAATTCTCTTCCTAAAGCTGAACAGACCCAGTTGTCTTAGTTTTGTCTTGTATATCATGTGCTCCAACATCATTCAAGAAATCTCTGAAGTGTTTATTACAAAGACAAAATTTACAGGTGCTATCCAAACACAGCCAAGAGAGCTGACAGATTATCATCTATTTCAAAGGACTTTTCATCAAATCCTTATTTCACATATTCCCTTACTTGAATGAATAAGAAAGGCAGGAGTAAAGGAAAGATCAATTATATCACAGAGATGTTCAGTTTGGGTATCTCCATTTTGTGTTTCAAGGTTTTCATCAGAATTCATAACTGCAACTTAAACATCTCAGTTATTATATCAGAGGCTACACACTCACGGCTTCAGAAGTAAGTATCTGAATGTCCTGAGACTTAATATAGCTTTAAATGAAATAGTACATTACACCTATCTGTTCTATATCACAAGAAATCTTTAGATTTGATGTGCTGCCTTTTGTTCTTTTCTGGTTACTGCACTCAGCGACCAAAGTACACTGTGTACAAATAGCTGGTAAGTGGGAGAGAGCACATTGCTGGCAAAACACTCATCACTGATTTCTTATTAAAGTTCTAATGTTTAGATACATCTTAACTTTCAGCTTTCAGCACTGGAATTCATCTATACCTCTGTGTACCTTCATTCTTTGGACATTTCATGATTTCCCTGGGGACCATAATGAAAAGGAAGTTGTTTATACACACATCAGATCCAGAAACTGATTCACTTTCTCAAGAGAAGCATGAATTAATAGGATGGTGAAACTGTGAATCACATACTCTGTGGCTTTAAGGCAAGCTGGTAAAGTCATAAAACTTATTTTTTTCCCTCCAGTGTTTTGAAAGCAGTCAGCCAGCAACATTTGCTGTGTGACAGACATCTGCAAGAAATGCAAACACATGCAAAATTCCAGCTTTCAGACAACTCAAGCTAAATTACTAACTTGAAGATTCTATATAAGCTTGCTGCTGTATGCAGTAAAGACATAGAAGCACAAATAAAGGCAAACCTGTGTCCTAGACATCATATTAGACACAATTAAATCAAGCTGCTCTTAAAGCAGGAAGTTCTGTTGATTTCTCAATTTCTTTTATTAATTACTCCTTGAGTATGCTGCATCTCTGCAATATTGTGATGGCATGGAAATTTGACTAATAAAAGGGTTTGAAGGTCTCCTGTAATTTTGATACTTTTAGATCCAACAAGGGATAAAAAAGGTATTTATTTGAATGCTAGGAAATGTGAGTGTCTGGCACTTGAGACTTGAAAAAGGAACAGAAAGGTGCATTGTGCTCTCTAGCACTCTTTCTGGACCGTGTGGATGAGGTCTCATAAACATCCAGATAAAAAGGGAGATAACACCTTGAAAGTAAGAAAGAAAAATCTTAATGTGATTTCTCAGGAAAAAAGCTTCCAGTCAAAGGGGAAGGTCTCAGAAGACTGAGAAATGTAATTATAGTACTCGCAACTTTTGCTTGCAGTGAAAAAAATATCCTTCACCCTTTAAAAGGTCTTAAGACCTTTCTTAGTTCAGGGTCCATGAACTGAAAACATTTTTTTAACAACTGCCTTTATGGGAAAGCTGACCTGGGGAAGTGGCCTGTAGCTCCAGGAATTGCAGGTAGGGTGCTCAGAAGTGTTATTTAACAGTAAAAGTGAACCATAAGCATGGGGCAGGATGAAATAAGACAAATCAAGCAAGAAGAAATAAATTCATGAGTTAAAAATGCAAAGATTAGAGAAGAGTCTCTCTGAACAAGTGAGGTTACCTAGTCCAGAGGTATGGAGGGAGGATCCCATGTCCTATGAGAGTTCAGCTGCAAGATAGGAGTGAGAGAAACAGAAATCCAAAATGAGATATAAGAATGAGGAGGAGGGAGGATACAACCATAAAAGCAAAGGGAGAAGAAAGAGTCGATGATACTGGAGTAAAATTAAAGTGAGGCACTTCTGAGTGTTGTTACAGTTATTATATAAATTACATATTTATTCACCACTTAGTGAGCTGCTTCAAGAACAACTGCATTACTGAAATCAATAGAAAGCTGCTGAGGTGCTCCACAAACACAAGCTTAGGTAACATACCTGCCCTGCAATGTTTACCATCAAACTCAGCTTTGCAAACCTCATCCATTCAACCATAAATGATAACTTCCCAAACCTTTACTAGATCAGCACTATTTCCAAATTTCAGCTCTATTTGCACACCCCCAGCAGCTGACAAGTCGTGTACGAGGGAAATTGCCTCACTATAAAAGAGCTGCTGTCAGAGCTGCTCTGTTCCACATGGAAATAATTCAAAGAAGCTGTCACAAAAGAGCAGCTATACTCAGAATAATTCCCACAATGGACATTTTTACCCAACACATATTCCAGAACTTTTGCACTATTGTTCAGCTACTGAGTTAAGTACAAGAGACAAGTCTTTAATATTTAAAAAAGTTCTTCATAATGTTGTCAATGCCTGAAAAGATGGGGACAGGCCACTCTAACCTGAGTGGTTTTGCCCTGCAAAGCTGGTGGAGAAGGGTAGGCATTTCCTTGCATTTTAATAGCTACCACCTTCACATACAATTCTGGTAGCAACTGCAGCTCCTCCTCTAGGAGGACTCTGTATCCATCCTTTTTAAAAATCTTTTTTCTTCTTCCTTCTTGGGTGGACCAAGAAGGTGAGGAGGCATCATTGGAGCTGAATGGCGAAGATGGGTTGACTTTTATGGGCCAGAGCAAAAATAAGACACTGAATGGTGCCAAGACAGGTTTATGCATCTTAAGAGATGTGAGTTTGGAGAGTGTTATCCCAAGGAGAGGAGGATGCAGAAAAAGAGGGATTTTCTCAAGAGAAAAAGAGAGAAAAACCCTGATGCACCCACTAATTGCTACAGTCTCCTGCACACAACCCCAGTGCCACTGCCTCTGCAATTTCCTCATTCCTTTTCCCCAGCTGCTGATCTCTCATCTGTCTAAGGCATCTCCTGGAGCCCAGCTATTGCCTCAAACCCCTCTCCCTTCTTCCCTCGTTGTGTTGGACATTTGAATGGCAGAGCCATCCCTCCTGTGGACAGCACACCTCTTCAGCTGGGCAAAAAGGCATGAGATGGAGAAAAAGTGATGTGTCCTCCACATTCAGTTTGCATGGGAGATATTAAAATACAGTCATACCACCTAAAATGACACATTTTGTTTTCATTTTTTTTTCAATGTAAATCCTAAATAGAAATCTTTATAGTTTTTCTTGGAAGGTAATTTAAGTAACTGCTATATTCCTTTTTTAAGGTAAGCGAATAGCATAAAAGTCACAATAATTTTAGTTACTTGCAAAAACATTTGTAAAGATTTTAATATCATCTACTATATGTGAGCAGTATTGCCCTAAGTGAATCCATAAAGAACTGGTTTTATTATACAGTAATATTAACCTTAGTGAAATAAGCATTCCTGAATCACCACCAGTTAGGTTAATGGAGATACTTCTTCTAGATAAACCTAACACAAAAAGCTGATAGCTGCACTGAAGACACTGTATGAATTTGGAGTAGATAACAGAGTTCTGGATCCATGGAAAACATTACAAGGAAATGAAATATACTTCTTCATGTGCCAAATACTCTGTCTAGTTTTGTTTGGTTCACATAACAGCCCAAATTTCAAGTGCCCATTCTTCTCAAAGCAGAACCTTATAATTTCACATAATAAACATGAAAAATGGATGTTATACTGATATATATTGCACACCAGCTTTTGGACTGTGATGTGCCACAAGTTAACACAGCTGTAAAACAGGCTGGATAAACTTGAAAAGAAAGCATAGACAGAAATCCTGCTTTGTTGAACAGCATGCCCAATAATGTTCTCAGCTCTCAAACATGATGCCAACATCACAGGCTCTGCAAAATTCCCATCCCAATGCCACCAGTACCAGCCAGAGGAGTTCAACAGGACATCACACCCAAACTCTGTATGGGGAGTTATCTGCAGTACATTTATTAAGCTGTCTTCAAATATGACACTTAACGTAGCCTCCATCTGACTGACTATAGGGTGAGAGAAAAGAGAGAGCAATTCATTTATTTGTTTGTTTATTAATTCAGTCGTTCATTCTAGATTGGCACCCCTCCTTCTGCAAAGCATCCAGTGCCTGCCTTGGCTCACTCTAACAAGGTTTCCCAAGTGGTGATAGAATGATATGGCCACAATTCTCAGCATTTTTTCACTGCTGTCCAAAATGTTCTCAATAGCAAGAGGGAATATTGTCCAACATAATCAGACATTGAGTAATGTGAAGCTAAAATAAGACATAGGGACCAAACAATAATAGCCAAGGCTTCCCTCCACAAATGCAGCCAGCCCATGAACTGAACCAGATGTACAAAATGCTCTCACAACCAGCATCATGCATTAAATAGGCACCCTCCTGCCCCAGAGCTCTGGCAGGGTTTGTCTGTTGTGCATTCAGCAATCTCTTCCCAAATGTTTAGCTCTCTTGTCCATTTTCTCCTTCAAATGACAGCTAATAATGAGAAGCAAACATGCCGACAGTGTGTGGACAGGAGTGGCTTTCAGCTGTCAGATTAAAACAAAGTGATGCTCTTCCTTCTGTTTGGCACTCTAAAATATGCACTTCTCTGGCTGTCTTGTTCTGACCACACTCTACTCTCAGCCAAGAAGTAAGCCAAGAAACACTCTTGGCAGGCTGCAATTAAAAAACAAACCACACAACATTGTTAGTACCTGGATAAACAGCCATTAATTATTTAGATGTGAATGCCAGTTCCAGTCTACCTGGCTCTGACAGGGGAGACAGGGTACATTTCTGGGCACTGCTCTAAATGGGAAGTGCTCAGTAATTTTACAGAATGGTGATACATGCAAGAGCCTCAAATGTCAATATTGAAGGCTACAGGAAAGTCTTTGTCAAGCTATGAACACAGACAGATCTGTGCTATGCCAAGGAATCTTGATCTGGGTATTTTTGAGAGTAACAGATAAATGATGTGATGATGTCTATCACCCTATGGGACACTATCCAATGAAAAGATGCATCATCATAGCAGAGTTTTAGCCAAGATAGTTCTCCTCATCACAATGTAAGTTGACAAAACCTGTGATAGAACCTGTTGAAATACACTTGGTTATCTCTGGAAACTAGGAATAAACCATACACCCAAATTTACACCCATCATCAGATGAGCTGTGGTGAGACAGGAGGTGTTCACATCCCTCAGGCTTCAACTTTTGTAGCACGTATACATGCTTTTTGTTTTCAGAGGCTAGGGACAGGCATGGAGCTTTTGACTTAGCCCTGTTAAGGTTCCCTATTCTTTCCAGAGAAACATAGGAAAAAAAGAAATAATAATAAAGGACATGTCTGCTTTTGAAACCTTTATCACATTATTTTGTCTTATTATTCTTCCTCCCCCCTGCCCCACTACTTTTATAACAGGGACTGCTACACCTACTGAATTTGTGCAGCTGCACAACAATTGAGCACAGTTTCCTGTAAATCAGAAAACAGCAAGCAAACACATAGCTGTATGTGGGCATTATTTTGTATCTTTACAATTTTATTTTTTTTTGCCTTTATTTTCTGCACAACATCTCTGTTGGAACTTCTTGAAACTCATTTTAAGTCTAGCAAGTATCATGAAGTTGCTAAGACAAGTTGCCTCTTTCACTCAGACATTATGTCAGCATGCCCTCTCCAGAAAAGATGAAATATTTATTATGATTAATACAAAAAGCATTACTGACAGAGCATTTCAGGAACATCAGAACAGATTAAAATTTAAAATAATAGCATATCTAATAGCTTTTCCTACCTCAGGATCTGAGGGGCTATAATGAGGGTCTTTTTTTACCAACTTAGAAATTACATTAAAAGACATTCTTATACCATTTGTCTTTAGGCCTAGTGTGAAGCCCAAGTGAAAACCACACTAAATTCAGGTTATAATCTTCATAAACTCACCATGAGCAGGAAAGGTCTGTGGTACATTTTGCATCACCAAGCACTGTCCGGGGAACTTGGTGACTTGCATTTTTATTTAATTGATGTAATGAGAATTGTTTGGTAATGATCAGCAATCCTGCTTGACCAATGCCAGCTGAACTTGGTGTAGGTCAGCAGTGATTGCAGGTCCACTGGGACCCTCTCTCCCCCATGGCTCAGCAGCTGTGATTTCACTTCACTCCCTGTGTGCATTAAATGCTGCAGCCATGATGTACTGGACCCTGTGCTGGACCCTGTGCTGTGCTGGTCCCAGCACTGGCTGGGGCACCACAAGTCTTTTTCTTGCCAGAGGAGGATGTTTCCCTGCCCACCAGCTCCCTTTGCCCTGCAGAGCAGCCCTGGCACAGGGATGTTGTGAAGACTTCTATTCCATATTTCTGTAATGTCTTAGAAAGGCTCTCTCATCTCCTTTTGATAAAGGCCAGCATTTTATCAAACTAACAATTTCTGGAAGGCTGGACTGAAAAGATCAAATATGCAACGTCCTGCACTTAGGTCACAAAAACCCCATGCAATGCTATAGCACTGGGGAAGAGTGGCTAGAAAGCTGCCTAGAGAAAAAGGACCTGGTGGAGCTGGCCAACAGACAGAAGAATTTGAGCCAGGAGTGTGCCCAGGCAGTCAAGAAGGTCAATAGCATCCTGGCTTATATCAGAAATATCGAGTGTTGAGCAGAACTAGGGAAGAGATTGTCCTCCTGCACTTGGCACTGGTGAGGCTGCACCTTGAAAATTGTGTTTAGTTTTGCACCCCTCACTACAAGAAAGACATGGAGGTGCTGGAGCACATCCCAAGAAAGGCAGTGGAGCTGGTGAAAGGCCTAGAGCACAAGTCTTATGAGGAGTGACTGAGGGAACTGGGATGGTTTAGTCTAGAGAAAAGACTGAGATGAAACCTTATCACTTTCTGCAACTACCTGAAAAGAGTTTGGGAGGAGGTGGGGGTTGATCTCTTCTCCTAGGTCAAGTGATGGGAGTCACCAAGACTGGCATTCTTTAGAAGATTTGTAGATATGGTGATGAGGGACATGATTTAGTGATGGAATTGGTAATGCTAGGTTAAGGTTGCACTCGATGACCCTAAAAGTCTTTTACAACCTAAAAGATTCTATGATTCTATTCTATTTATCTCTTGAATTAAGCAGTTTTATACACTGACCACAGCCCTTGGGATGGAGAAGTGTTGGCTGGACAGAACTGGTTTAGTCTTCCCATAACCTGTCCTGGTTCAATGGAAAGAAGAAGACAAAGCTGGGGTCATTTTGGATGTAAGTCTGTGAAAGATAAACAGGATGATATTTGTTCCAGACCACAAATGCACTCATGAAAATGCTGACAAGGGATTTCTTAAGCATCTGTTTATACTTGCAGGAGATAAATCTGAATTACCACGGAGGACTTTAATTTCAATAGGATATGCTGGAGGCTTTGTGATGCCTTGAAATAAATAATTAAAGAAAAAAGCAAACCCCAAACAATTCTATATAAGACAGTTTTTTGAACTCAGTAAGAATTGCATTTAGCTTGCAGGAATTTTATATTATACCTAATCTTGAAAGATAACATAGAATTTACCACAGAACAGAAAACTAGCTGTTGCTTTTTTTAGGAATTACACCATTTGCTCATTATGTTTCTTATTCACAAATAGGATAACATGAAAACAAATATACCTGGTACCTTAAAATTATTCATTTTGCAATCGAAAGAGCAAGTAGGAACAAATTCAGCTCGGAGACACAGTTTATTTGGGAAAATAAAGTGGGATCTGCTTAAGAACACTTTACCAGAGACTAAAAGAAAAAGGATTATCAATGTAAAAAAAAGCATGAATACTTGCCAGAATCATCACACTGACTTACTGAAGTAAAAATAGCTATATATATAAAAAAAATCTACAGCAGGGAACATAAGGAAATGGATTGCAATTAATATACATTAAATAATTAGGGGGAGGGGGAATGGAAAGGGAAAAAAATCAACATTATGTGGAGTAAAGGGAACTTTCTACAATGGCAAACAGAGGAGGAATCTCACCAATCACACTTGTCCTTTGTTGGACAAGAAATGATAGAAATGCCAATAAACATGCAGAAAAGCTAAACATGCTCAATAAGAGCAGTTCTGCCTTTGGAGGTGAGAAGAAGCTCGTGCAAAATTCACCCTTCCTCAACAAATGTGTCTCTCTGAAAAATGCACTTTTTAATTCTGGTTTTGCACTGGACCATTTTGATTTTCAAGTGCTGATTTTCAGTGTTCCTTTTCTTCATTGACCTAGAGAGTGTTTTTTTAGAAAGAGATATTCTTCTTTGTGTTACCATTTGAGAAGTGAACCCAAAATTACTCTACTCATGTTGGTAGCATTCTTAGCAGATGCCTGAAATCTCTCTGCTCTTGCCCTTGACCCACCCTTGCCATGATACACAGGTCCAGTTTACTTAGTGTCTCTGATGTTTTCATTCATGCTCAGCTATGATAAATATTTTCTTTGCCTTCAGTAAATTGGAAGTGTATTAAACAGCAGCTGTATCAGCACTTTTGTATAAAAAACTGGCTTAGGATGTTTTGAACCACCAGCATTGATTTTTAATTAATCTTAGACTACCAGAGAAATTCTAAAGCAGTGGAAGAAAGCTAAAATTATGTCAGTTTTTGTTAAAAGGTAAATAGGATGACTGAGGTTTACACAGGCCTATCAGCCCTTCATCAATCCCAAACAAAAAACCAGAGTGCTTGTTATCAGATTTCATGCCATAAAACTATTGTTAATCTTGTCCAAACAAGCTCCACCAATGACAGGGATTTCCTGAACAGGACAAGGGAAAAATCCTAATGAATTTGGTCAAAGCATAAAACATCCAGTTTAAAAAAAAACAAAAAACAACAACCTTCAGACTTTAAAATAATTTTAAATTCCCATTAATTGCTTTGTGATTCCCCAGCCCATAACATTACACATCACTTTTCACTTAGATTTAAGCAGACTAAAGCAATAAAAAATTTTAACTGAGAATTATAGAAAAAAAAAACCCATGTGATGTATTAGGATGTCTTCTAGAACACTTAATTTTTGCAACATTTCTGTATATGCTGGATTATTTGTATACCTTTGGTTTGCATGGAACAAAACACACTGGGTTTTATTCAACCATAGTTCTTTGTGAAGTCTAGAGCCTTCAGGCAGAGTGGGGAGAAAAGACATTTTATGTTTCCTCACAGATTGCTTTTATGTATTTGTTGTACATATTTCATATTCATTTAATGAGCTAGAAAACCATCAAATTAATGAAGGCAAACAAAAATAGTAAACTTGCAAGAAGTATGTTTAGTGGGAATATTTGGGTGTATAATGTCATCATTTATTTTGTGAGACTTCATTAGGAAAAGGTGAAACTATCACTGTTGCAAGAAAGGAAGCTTCATATTTATAGGATGCTGCTCATAGTTACAGTAAAATTTTGCAGCATAAATCTATATTAAGATAGACCATAACAAAGTTAATTAACATAGAAGATGAGTTATTTTTTGGCTTTCTATGGTTCAGTCTGCTGAACATTATTTTCTCTCCCAGCTGAAATCACCTGGCTCCTATTTATCAGTCATTCTAAAAGGTGACTCTCAGCATGTTCAAAGGCTGTGTTTAGGAGGCATTTTTTGCCCATAAGAGTCACAGACCACTAAGCAGATTTACAACCCTGTATGTAAGTTATCCTCACTAATCTTTGCTTGAGAATAAGTCGAGTCTGATATGACAGCTAAGCAGCTTTTGGTATTGTACTGAGTTATGCTTCATTGCTCATAGTGGTATTTTTTTTTTTCAGCTAAATGATCAATCTCCATTTAGGTATTGGGGGGAAGAGAAAGATGAAAGAGGACAGAAAGAGGCAGCCCTAGTCATCTCTGGATCCTCTCAAAATACAATAATTTCCTGTGCCACTGATGGCTTCTGTGTTGAACTGAGCTGCAGAAAAGTTCAAGAGCCTTGCAGAAGGACTTGAACAGAGAGTGAACTTGAGGGACTTGAACTATGTACTTCACAGAATAAAAAAGACTTGTGGATAAAAGCACAATACATTTATAATTCGTGCACTTCAAAACATCACGGATACTCCCCCATATCTGTGAAAGTCAAAGAAAATTTAGATTATTTATAATCAGATATCTCACCTTCTTTAATTATCCTTCAAAACTTTTCTGTTACAGAAATAATGCAAGGCATCAAATTCTAGTTTCCTGTCACTAAGTATGCATGATGTGTAAAATTTTCAACATTGACTGGTCTATAAATTGAATTACAATTGGCCTCTCTGTCAGATGAAGAACTCAGACAGCTACTCTTAGCAAGTTATTAAAAAAAATGGAAAAAGAATTATTTTTAAAATAATTCTACTCCTTATAGAAGAAAATATAAACTAAATAATGTCCCTACCCATAGCAGCTCAGGTTAAAGGTAGAGGATACAGGAGACCAGAGAGCAAGAGTTCACTTGGCTGATCTGGAATGTGTTCTGGAATTTAAGGAAAGAGCAGCTAACTCCAAATAAGCTACAGCACCATACTTTCAGATTTCTATGTGCCACATTCAGCCACAGATCACAGCTGGAAGACTGTATATGAGCATAGGAACCTGCTGCACTACATTCCCTCCATGCAGTGCTTCCTAAACACTGAGTATTGCCAGCAGTCCCATCTCTGGCTGATGTGAAAAAGGGACAACATTCACTGATGATTTGGGGCAAACACCAAGAGAATAAGTCTTACTAACATCAGTATTATAGAAATAATCTTTTTGTGTGTGTGTGTGTGTCGTTATATACATTGGAAATTTTACATTTACTCTGCATTTTCACATTGACTCTGCGTTGTCCAACCACCACACACTCAGCTGCATATGTTTGTGCATCCCAACAGTAGCTGGTGGACCTGCCAAAGTCCTGCCCCCTCAGCTAATATTTGACATGCAGTGAAGAGACCTTGAAATGAGAGCCTGCTGATAGCTGATCTATATGCCACAGCATGACAAAACATGAACAATAGTGCCTGACATCCCACATGTTAGCACATGCCAGATATGTTTGGAGGGTGGAACAGAATGACATAAAAAGAAATTATGTGGAGCATACTTTTCTTTACACACTAGGCAAGTGACATTGTTTTGGCAGCTCAGTCTGACACAGTAAGTACAGTATCCTATGTAGTTTCTAATTTGGAGAGATGCATCTAAGCTGATGGAAAAAAGTATTGACTTCCTTTCATTTCAGTTGGAGTTGCATATATTTAAATGCAAAGTACACATAATTTAGTTGTCTTTGCTTATAAATAATCTCATAGACTAAACCCCAGCCTATCACACTTTTTTCTTTAAATAAGGTAGAAGACTTAATTCTCTTCACCTGTATTTTCTCAGTAGATTTCAAGTAAACATTTATTAAAGTAAGAACACATGTAATTATGGTTTTGTCATAAAACCAACAATTGACAGAGCTTTTTCCAAATCAACAATTGATAGCACTTTGCAGCCTTTCAGAGAAGTAAGTGGCTAAAGCAGAGACATTGCAAACCCTCACTTGTTAGTGATCAATAGCTCTGGGATATGGTTTATGCACAGAAAAAAGCTTTGCTTCCCTCTCCATTAGGGTCCTACCTACTCCAACAATTAGGCTACAGAAAACAGTGGAGGATAAACAGAAAACAGTCTTCACTAGGGAAAAAAAAAAAGCTTTCCAGCTTTCCTTGTCAGAGTTAAAACCTTTCTTTCTCTCCCACTTCCACCCTGCATTTCTTAGTTTTTAATAGTTTGGGATCTGTTTTTTTTGTTGTTGTTTATTTTCTTCCCCCCCACTTCTTTTCCAGATTCTACTTCTGTCTGAGAAAAATCTACCATTGTACCCAAATGGCTATTTTTCTATTTAAACATAGTCACCATCAACTTTTTCATTAGCTTTTGCTTCATGTACTCATCTCTGTATTTTCCCAAGGAGTCCCTATTCTTTTTTTTTATAGGAAACAAATATTTCAAGATGAAGACAACCAAGAGTGCTTCTTGGGTGTCTTCTTCAGTGACAACTCTGATCGTGTGACACCCCTGACTGAGCTATGACTGTATTCTTTTTCAGCAGAAACAACATTCATTCATCTCCCTGCTATGCACCTGCCTTTTTACCTATGCAATCTTCACGTCCAAACAACATCCTAACTACATTGCAATAGATGAGCTGTGTACACACTAACTCAGGAAGTCATTTGGTAAAATTAACATTTAGAAGCAGGCACCAGTAGTTATTTCACACATTATTAACTTATATTACAATTCAAATAAGCTTACAGCTGGCAAAAAAAAGTCTCTTCTGTAAAGTGATCTCAAACATAATAGGCTTAATCAAAGATAAATTAAATTAGTCAGTCATGCATACTACAGCATATTAGCACTGAGTAGTTATTAAATACATTTTCTGTTATCAATTGTGCAGGCAATATTGTAGGCAAACAAAGTGCATGAGGAACCAGTAAATAAACTTTATGTTTGGGAGGCTCCATGTTTGACACTTCCTGGGTTTTATCAAAATGTTACACGATCTTTACTACTATAACTGGCAACCAGGTTAAGTCTCCATAAATGATTCAACTTCACTCCCAGGCAATTAGCCAAAAGCAGAGCAGACAGAACTAATGAATACCTAGACAGCAGATGTTCAGCGTGGTTTTGTGTTTTGGAGGGGATTTCTTCCATGGCAATTTTCAGAAAGAAAAAAGCATGCATGGATGAGTCATAGCTGGTACACAATTGATAAAGACGAGATGGGCAACATTTCTATTTGTTATAAAATTAATCTTTGTGTTTAGGGCTTTTCAGAATTTATTTTTTCCTTCGCTTTCACTACTACAGTTTGAAAAGGTCTTGTAATTGTGTGCAAATATTGAAAAGCATTGCTCTTGCCTTGCTGCTATCATAACTTCCTTTTGTATTGCTGTTACAGCAGCCAGCAGCATTGCCTTCATCTCCAGCTAAAAAATTGCCTGAAAAGGAATACAACACAAAATCACTCACACTAGCTTTACAAGCAGAATTGTTACTTTTGTGATAGGATCCAAAAACCATACCTTGTTCTCTCATCTATCTTTCAGAAAAGTATCAGTACAGTACCTGGAAACATCATAGCTTGCTGAGCCTGATCTGGAAGACTTGGGAGTGCATCTGACATTCTCTTACACTCTGCACATTTAAAACTCAATGTAAGGTGACAAGAACATTAAGCTGCCCACAGAGCAAAATGTGAAACTAATCAGTATCTGTTCTGAGCCACAGATACAATAATTGGAAAATTAAAGTGCCTGTGAAATGCTAGGGCTGGCTGCATCAAAAAGCAACACCTTGAAATGATTAATGAAGATAAATCTATGCAACTATTTCTATTGACAACAACTTCAGATAATTGTAGACTAAAAGAATAACACTATAGTTCTCATTTACTTTCTCTAAAGCTCATCCCTTCCAAGAATCTCCTCTTAGGAAACCTGTAAGCATTCACTGGTTAAAAAGTTTTAACTGGAAGCTCCTTTAACTCAGAGATGTGGAAAACATAGGTCCTTTGCTGCACCTACTCACACCATAGCCTGTACCAGCTGTGGTATGGAGGGCATGAGTCAAGCCAGAGGCACTCAACATCAAGCTCTTCACCTGAAAATGCTAAGGTGACCTGTAAAAGTCAAATGATTCAACTAATATGTGATGGCAGCACTGAATGGACCTCTTAAGAAAGTAATTCAAGGTGGTATTCTTTCAAAATGTACCTTTCTTCTTTAGTGCTCCTGCCACATCCATCAGTGAAATGGCCAGTTCTCTCTCACTCAAACTGGCTGGTGTAACATGCACCATCATGTTACATCATGTTTACATCATCACCATCAACTGCATGAGGCAAAGGCTCAGTTTCTTAAGTATGAGAGGGAGTGGGAATAAATAAACTCTATTATATATATATCTCCCAATGTGAATTTTGCAGGGTTCCTCCCCTTTAAAGTACTGATTAAAAAAAAACAAAAAACAAAACAAGAACAAAAATGTCTCTGAGTCTTCTGAAACATCTGAATTGCATCCCAAGCAGAAAAGATTAAAGAGTGTCTATTTTAAAAGGACAAGTATTGAATCTTATTGAGGGAATACTGAGACCCAAAGCAAGCAGTGTTTTCACTCTCCCTCTTAGGACAATGCACATAAGATGCTTGGGAGTCACACAGGAAAGAAAATCAGCATGACAGGCAAGAAGTGTCAGTCAGGTTTGAAGAAGAAGAAAGGTTTCACTACTATGAAAGCAATCTAAAATACAACTGACCAGTCCAGTATTCAGAGTAAGCTATGACTATGCAATTATACAGATATTCAGAAGCTAGGAAATGCAACTAACTGCTGTGCCTTTACTAGGTGTTGATATGTGTAGTTGTACTACCCTGTGTCCACTTCTTGACACTCCCTACACATTTTCCACCACCTTTTGTAGCAAGGTTGTGCTCAATCTGTTTCAGCCCAGTCATCCTCAGGAAAAGCTTTTAACAAAAGCAGTATGAATGGTTTGCAAGAGAATTTCCTTGTGTTTGTTTATTTCTATTTCCGTTAGAACTGGCATTTTGGTCCTCTTGTTCACAGGAGGGTTGAAAGAAGCCTCCTTGCCTCTTGTTTCTGTTGCAAACTTGGGGTAGAGGAACGATAGATTATTTTTTTTTTCTTTACATGATAGTAAAAAACACTAGCTTCCTCCTTCACTCTGATGGTTTGGGAGCAGAGAAACTAGTAATTTTTCTTGCTTAACTGTTTTACATCCTCTGTCTCTCCTGGAATATGAAAGAAAAGCCACAAGGCTTTCCCTTCTGCCCTGTATAGAAGGTGAAAGCAGTGATCAGAAAGAAGTGTGCAGGTATTTCCCTCATGTATTTAGTGCAGACATTTATGTACTATAATATATACGTTAAAAAAAAAAAAAAAGACAAAAAAATAAGATTGAGTCAGTGGGAAATGAGAAAGTTATTTGTCAGAAGAGGGGTAAAAACCAAAAACGAGGATGTAGTGAAGGTAGGCGTGAAGGGAGCAACGTGAAAAGAGCACACTCAGAAGTAAAACATGCACTTTTTGACATCTCTTCCACTTAAAGAAAAGCACAGAGTACAGGAATACTGGTTGGCTTTTATCACATTCTTTTCCAGAGCATTCACATACCAAAGAGTTAGGTATTCTGAGGTGCAATTTCATAAGGTCTGTCAAATGAACCACATTCACAAAATCGTGCTGTACAGAGTTGAATCTACAGATTGTTCCATTTCAAAGCTCTGTAAAAAAGGGCACATTCACAAGTACACAGACACAACCTCTCAGACACCACTGCCACATGGTTTCCATTAAGCAGAATATGAATAAAAATCTTATCCCCCAAAAAAAAGGAAAAACTCATCCCTCAAAATTCATCCTGAAGCTCAGATCATCACTGCAGCTCTAATGTCATACTCTAATGTCATACATACAACTAATAGAATCAAACAGCTCTGAATATGCACTTGATATTCTCCTCTTTCATTATTCTGCTGCACTCACACTACTCTCTTCCCATCCTCAGACTAGCAGGAAGACATTCTTCTCCCACACAGACACTGCCAACCAGTCTGATTTCCATTATTCAGTTTGATTCCTGTCGCCTCTCTCCCTCCATCCTCACTGAAACACACATTTCTTAACATCCATCCTCCAAATGTAACTCCCTCATTATCCACAGGGATATTAACTGGCTTCATTTTGCACATGTTCTGTCTCTCCTATCCTGGCTAAATCCTCTTTTAAAGAATATCTTCACTTCTCACGCCTTAAATTTTTTCTTTACCCTAGAGCAGCATTCCTTGTTATTAGCTATGATATATTTTTCAAAACCACCTGAAATACTCCTCAAAATCTCACGTTCCACATTTCCTTTTTTATGTCTGACATGACTCTACTCTTAGATTCAAGAATTATAGAGTACCCCAGGGTTCAGATAAGAAGTGTTCAGTGAAATACTGCATGAACACTGCAGGATAAAAAATCCACTATATAAACAGGATCTGGACAGTTCATCAAAACTATAACCATCACACATTTCTTTAGCATAACCAGTAAGTAAACTACCCTGTGCATACAGGTTTTACTGTCTACTTCTAATAACTCTATCTTATTTTCACTATCAATAAGAAATATTGATTTGGGGAGGCATAAACTTGAGTTTAATGAAGAAATTTTAAAACTCTCATAAAATGATGCGTCTACTAAGCAAATACATTGATTTTGAATGCAGTGAAACAGTGAACATCTCTACAATACTCAAGAACATATAGGTATGCAAAATTAATGCCAGATTTCCCTTAACATGTTATGTTTTAAACTGTTTTCAGAATTTGGACTGCAGACTCTCACTGTAGACTGCACGTGGCAAAGAATACTTAATTCAGCCTGGGAATATTTTCTTACCACAAATAAATTTTCAAAATGAATTAAATCTGGGTCATTTTTATGTAGTTAATAGTGCAAAGGGCACTTCCTATGCTTGTTAGTTGTCTTCAAAAAATAGGGCTTTGATTTTTACAAATATGAAACTTGGCAAGTGATAAATCCATAGAACTGCACAGTCAAATCACTTGGGGTGTTCTGAAGGCAAACTCTGTTAAAAATAATCAAAGACTTTGACTTAGAGACCTTCTGTTTTTTGTAAGCATTATACACAATTCTTTTCTTTGAGAGGCTTTCCAAAGTTACCCCCTTTCTCTCAAAGAGATTTAAAGCATGTTTTAACACACTTATTAGCATACAGTACTTTAGCAATGCTGAGGTTGTAAAGGTGCATTAAGAGTGATGACACCAGACAAAAATCACCATCACCATGCCAGCCCCTTGCTTTGCTAATCTGCATTGACAAAATAACACATGTTGAATACTAAGAAAGGGACACTTTAATACCTGTGTTTAAAATCACCCCTGATGTCCACCAGTGGCTTCACATGAATTGTCTCAACCACAAAAAAAGATGGTGAGAGGATTAACTCCCAGCTCTGAGTAAGAAGACGGGGATCTGAAAAGGAGAAGGATGATTCTCTACCTGTGTCTTTACTGGTATCAAAGGACTGGCAAACAGAATCAGGCAACTATTTCTATTTCTACTACCCTGCTGATTTCAAAACCTGTAGTTTCTTCAACAGCTGTGCACCCTTTGTCTTCAGTTCATTTGCATAGATGCTAATGATTTAAATGCAAGAAACTGAAAGAGGGTAGATTTACATTAGATATAAGGAAGAAGTTCTTCCTTATAAGGGTGGTGAGGCACTACAACAGGTTGCCCAGAGAAGTTGTGGATGCCCCATCCCTGGAAGTGTTCAAGGCCAGGTTGGATGGGGCTTTGAGCAACCTGGTCTAATGAAAGGTGTTCCTGCCCATGGCAGGGGGGTTGGAACAAAATGATCTCTTCAAACTGAAACCATTCTATGATGCTCTTGCAAGAAAGGAAAAAGAATCCATTTATTGCAATCCTCCTATGCACTTAGTAAGAATAAAACCCCTGAATTTCCTACAGACACTGAAGTGGAGTAGATGTGACTCCACAGCAACAAGGAAAAGACCTCTTGTAAGATATATAAATTTACTGGTTGGCATGTAAATCACAAATATCCAAATCCAGCTCCTGATTGCAAAAGGTTGGTTGATACTACTGTTGTCTTTTTTTCCTGTCTTTTTCTGTAGAAGGGGCCATGTGCCTGTACCTAATTTCCTCAATACTCATCTTACCCATAACATCACTTAACCACCTCCTCTGTTGGTACAAGCTAAAATACCAACCTCTGTGCTGGGGCTAATCAGGCATAAGCACATGATCCCTCTTCTGCTGCTCTTCACTTCAAGGACAGTGACCTCACAGAATTATTATTGAATTACCAAGCAATAATTCAATATTGCAAGGTCTCAAACTGCTGCAAATGAGACCTACCAGAGCTGCTCTGTCTGCAAGGTCTGATGTCTTTTGTAGGGATGGCTTTTGAGAAAGTATAGTAATTCTGCTGTGACAGTGAGAGCCTGCAGCTAGAGAAAGAGTATCCATATGCAGCTGTGTTTCCATTTAAGTAGTTTGCCAAACTAGCTGTCCTTAAGAGGAAAATGTGATACTAGTGGGGTTCTAGCAACCTGGAGGATCCACAATTACCACCAGACACCTGCAGTCCTTAAGATTTATCTATCAGTTTGACTCTGTAGTGCATGGGAGGGAGGGATCAGTGGTTGGATGGATGGATGGATGGATGGATGGATGGATGGATGGATGGATGGATGGATGGATGGATGGATGGAGAGATTCTGGCACAGCTCTGGGATTCTGTGACAGCTCTGATGACTAGGAGGCCAGATGCATGTGGTTAAAGTAAAACACCATGCATAAAAGGCATTTGCAGCTCCACGTGGATCCTTTGGTGGTGGGCAGTGAAATATTTATTTGATGCTTTTAAGAGTAAGAATTGTCTCTGTACAGAAATGGGGCACTTGGGTATTTTGGAAGGACTAGTTGTCATGCCCTTTGAAAAAGCCAAGCTTCTAAGAGGCTGGCTGTGGCTGACTGCTTTCCAGTGGCACATGAAGGATTAATCTTTCTGGTGAGGTTGGACTGGATTAGGTGGTTTGTTCAGGGTTGGCAGGAGTGTTTTCATAACCAGTGCCAAGGCTGGAATAAATTGGAGCACAGCTTTACTGATATGAAGTTAAATGCCCAGATATCCAGGAGTTCAAGCAGCCTTCTGGGGATTGTGTTATCACAAAAAAAAAAAAATACTTCAGTAACAAGTTTTCTGAACATTAGGAGAAACAGCTTTGAGGACAGATATTTCTTAATGTATCTAAAATAACAGCATTTAAATGATATATTTTAGCTCTAGTCTGTATTGAGCTGTATTTAATACCTGTAACAGAAAGGGCTCATTTAAGAATGTGTCATTTCATTGCAACTAGTGGTACAAACATGTAAAGAATCACATGTAATGCATAAATTACCCAGCGAGGTGGTAGATGCCCCATCCTTGGAAACATTCAAGATTCATAGATTCATAGATATTAGGGGCTGGAAGGGACCTAGAAGATCATCTAGTCCAACCCCCCTGCCTGAGCAG
>JANHGL010006358.1:29660-62827 GCA_024611195.1 Ceyx melanurus
AGACCAAGTCACCCAGGAACAGATCCAGGCAGGTCTTAAGTGTCTCCAGAGATGGAGACTCCACAACCCCCCTGGGGCTCTGAGCAACCTGGTTGAGTTGAAAGTGTCCCTGCTCACTGCAGGGGTGTTGGACTAGAAGACCTTTAAATGTCCCTTCTAATTCCATTATTCTGGGAATTACAGAGGTCTACATCTAAACAGTCATAAAGCATTCTGAGACATGATTATTTCTATAATTATTCATTAAAAAAAAATCATATTAATCTGGTGCTTATACCATTAACATGCAATTTGGTGCAGGGTATTCACAGATGCATTAATTGGTGGGGAAAAAAAATTATCTAAATTGGTAGCCTGATCTTTGAAGGGTTGCCCATTACTTGCAACTCTCATAGACTTCAGTGCTGAGATATTGAAGTCAAACACCTGCAGGAGTACTTTGGACAGTTGGTTTCTGTGTTCCTATATGATATGAACTGCAGAATGAGAACAGACAACTAAAAATATCTTAATATGGCACAATGCCAGAAACAATGAGACGGGAGCATTTTTCTGGTGATGTTACTTTAGAGTTATTTAAAAGGAATAGTTGAAAAAGTAGGAAGAAATTAATGATTGTAGGGAAGTTACATTGCAAATGTGCTTTTCCTTAGCAAGCTGTCATTGTATGCAGAGGTGAAATATATACATACAAGTGAAGAAAATAGATGCCTATATTTTTTAATATTATGTTTATATTTTATTATATCCTATTTTTCAAATGCTGTTAAAATTATCTAGCATAAAACTAATATTTATTCCTCTATTATGAGCACCAAGCTACGCTGCAAACCCAAGACTTACAGCTAAACAAACACATCTTATTTCATGTACACAAGGAGATATAGGTCTTCTTGATAATTGTTGGGAATGCAGTCCAAATGTGCAATCATCAGGCTTTAAATCAGAGACTAATATAAAGATGTGAGTACAATATTTAATTTATTATTATAATTTCTTCAATTACTTGTCAATGGCATTTTTTTTTCCACTTCTGATATTGTGCCACTTGTGGAGGTGCACTGCTTTGTGTGCAGTCATTTTAAAAAGTAAATAAGAAAGTAAAGAAATAAGAAAACTCATTGCAGAAGTGGTGAATTGCTAGGGAGAACCCATGAGTGCCACATGTGTTTAAGGCTATTACATAGAAATGTAATTGTAGTTTAAAAATTCATCACCAATGATGGTTGAAGTTTTCCATGTGATGTAACTGCCTTGGGTTTTAATCCCTCACCTATCCTGTCCTGTCTTCTTGTTCCCAGAAGATCAAAAATTAAAATCAACTTGAGCTCGTTCATCTCAACAACTGGGCTGTTTCTAAGAACAAAGTTGACAAAAGATTTTTTTTCCTTTTTTTTTTTTCTTTGCTAAAATATTCCACTGTCTCCAGAAAAAACATACATATTGAAGAGGGTCAAGCAAGGCTAGATATACTATATTTGTAAGAGTCTATTCAAATTTGTCTGCATATAGTTAGGGTCTGAGAAATGTTCTCTGTCTGTCCTCAGCAGAGAATTAATACATAATAATATGTATAGAGTTTTGGTAGCACCAAATTCTCCACTGATGATGTATGCAATTAAGACCATGAAGCTCCTGTCCTCCAACTGTAAATCCATGTATTAAACTGATTATT
This sequence comes from Ceyx melanurus, assembly GCA_024611195.1. Classification (NCBI taxonomy): domain Eukaryota; kingdom Metazoa; phylum Chordata; class Aves; order Coraciiformes; family Alcedinidae; genus Ceyx; species Ceyx melanurus. The sequence continues at coordinate 31,336 of JANHGL010006358.1, forward strand.
CCAGGATCACCCCTACTGATCATGTGAACTACCTTTAAGATCATAAAGAATCTTTTACTTTCTGGACACTCTTTTTCCCTGCATTAATATCCAGTTGCTGAGGAAAGGAACCTCAAGATTGCATTCATGGGCCCTAGCTTTTGCTTCTTAAAAATGAGATATTCAGGTCTGGCATAGAACCTTCACAGTCAATAGAAAAAGAAGAGGGTCTCCTTAAGGGCTATCTGATATTAGATGTATATTGCCAATCTATCTGATCTCAGCTGTGTATTTTATGGTGGTATAAGTTGACCACAGAAAGGTTTATTTCTCTTCAGAGAATACAGAGGGAGCCCTGAGAAGCTAGCTGAAATACCAATGGCTATGTTGTAGATGATTTAAATAAAGCAGAGTAAACCTACTCATCCTGATTGTGTGCAAAGAAGTAAATAGTGGATGGAAGAGGGACTAGGTGCAGAAAGATAAAAAAAAATAAAGATGAGAGTTGGGGAGGAAGTGTTTGAGTGGCAGAATTATCATCAGCTTGGAAGCTATAAAAATCCAACGAGTCTGGAAGTAACAGTTACATGTTTTTCTTTAGAGTCTGGGATTGATCCTAGAAAGCTTGAGTTCTCACTTCCTCCATTTTTACAAAATAATTCTGAAATTCACAAGAAAAATATCTGTCTTAGTCCTTCTTTAATGTCTGGTGCCCACAGAGAGCAGACAGCTTATTAGTAACATCAGTTGCTCCACTAACTCAAATGGGTGAGATATAAACTTTGATTCTGGACATTTCAACCAGTGGTTAACCTGTGAGCAGCAGTGTGTACCTCTTCTTAATTGCATTTTAAAAGAAGGTACATGAAAGAAGCCTTAAGTCAAGCTTCCAGTAGCTAAGCAATAACCCAACATTGTCAATTTTTATTAGATAACCTATAATTATGTTATAGACTATGTATAGGACTATATGTGAATTTCTGCTGCATTCAGCAGTTCAGTATATGTTATTTTTATTGACCAGGTTTAAGCTGCAAAGTGAAGAGGATTTTCTTTCCTGCAGGACTCACAGCTAGTTAGTTGCAGAAAACCAGAGGTATTTTAGGAATAGGAGGTGAAACTACAATAAAAAGACTGTATGTAAATATTGTGGGATTTCAGCAGGGAGATCCAGTTTCTGCATTTGATTGTTGTAAGTTCTCTCTGGGGTGTTGAATGAGCTACACAAATCAAATGACTTCATTTTCAGTTGAGGGCGACATGGCAGAAGTGCAGCTGTAGATTGAAACCATCATCCATTGTGTTTGGAACATAAAAAAAGCTATGAAAATGTCCTGTACTCTGAAACATCAAAAATACCCCGAAAAAATCAATATCTCAGAGCTGGACACCAAAAATAGGTCAATATATTTGGTAAAGCTCAAGCAGGACAGGCAGATGTGGGCAATTTCTGTGTTTCAGACCTCCCATTAACCTCAGGGATGGTTCATTTCTAGATGACTGAAAACAAGTTTAACCTGGTAACCATGCCTTTATTTCCCACCTGCAAAAGACACAAAATCTTACCAATATTCCACTCTTCTTCTGCCATGTCTGATCTGACAGGGATTTTTTTTTTTTTAAAGCAGGAACTTTATATCTCAGCAGCACTTCACATCACTCCTATTGCTCAATGTGCTTTGCTAATCAATCTCTATGAGACAGAGTGAGTGTGGTTCATCTTGCTGAACACTGGATATTTGCAAAGCAGATATTTACAATTGAGGTACTTGTCTGAGGCTTTTTTTACAGGCACAAGAGAGAAGTGAGTGGGTTTTGGCAGTCAATGCACATGACCTATTTTAGGCATGCCCATTTCTCTCCCCTAGCTATGCTGAGAACTTCAGGCAAGTGCAGTCATTGCAGACATCTGCACTGGAAATGTCCAAATGTGGGCAAAATGAAACCCACCTGTCACCCCTTCAAACAGAGAGACCAAAATAACTCAAATTAAATGGGTTCACGCAGAATAAATTTTGTTTCAGGATTTCTAACATTTTCATACACCTTGCAATTTTCTACTCCTTTTTTTTTTGTTGTCCTTATCTTAGACAGATTTAGGATATTGAACATGCACAGATAAGCCTCCATGACTACCTACTTTGACAGATACACAGATAAGAATGTACTGTTAAAGTGATTTAGCAAGGTTGAGGTATTTAGGAATAGCTTTAAAAGTGCTTCAAAAATGGGTTAGTACCACAAAGCCATCATTAAAACATTTATATTTTTTTCTGCTTCTTAAGAGGGACTTGGGGTGAAAAGAATGGAAGCGTGGAAGGAAGGGGATTTAAATATAAAACCTCAGCATTAACTCAATGCCAAAAGTAAGAAATTAAGCATGGGATTCTGCCCAGGAAATTTCCAGTGTAATTATTATTAGTACACATCTATAATTTCTATAATTGCTTTTTCTATTTTCTTCTAAAACATAATCCCCTAAACTTTGTTATTTTGTATACGATGAAGAGGTTTGCGTAATCTAGACAATTAAATGTCAAGAAACACTTTATTTTTTCTCCCCAGTTTCCTAATTGAGTGATTAGATTGTCACCACAACTGCTACATTAGTAAAGATTGAGGATCTTAAGATGGTTTTTAGCAGCATCTTAAAGAAACAAAGATTTTCAGTGCTCTGGGGCATCTAAGCTGTCTACACACACACACAAAAATAATTCCCTCAAAACCAAAAAGCAAAACAAGACTGCATATTACCAAAAAGGCCTCAAAGTTACCAAGAGCTTGGCAAATACACGTTTGTTTTTTTTTTTAAGGACCAAGCTGTTCTGATTTTGCAGTAAGTAAATTTGAATAAACTTTAAAGGCACACAAATTCAAAATATTCTCAGTATTTCACTTTACCTTCCTTCTTGCTGCAGTCACTACTATCTACTGAGAGAGTTTACAGATGGACCACTTAAGGCCAGACTAAGGAAGCAGTTTCTCATATTTCTCATATACATTTTTAGTGCATTGTACTTCCTACTGATCCACATGATTTCAAATAGAGAACACTGTACAATGCAAAACTTAAAAGATATGTTGCTTTGTTTCTTCTGAACAGCACCCTCGTGGCTTCTCTTACTGTATGACTTGAAAAAAATGTGTACAGCTTATCCACAACATGAATATGTTTAGAGTGTGCTGGTATGACAGATGGAAATTTTATTTCATATACTTGTGGGTTTTTTTAAGTTCTCTTTATGGCAGAAGTCCTTGCCCAGGCAAAAAGTGAAACTCTAGCAAACTTGTGTTACTCTGAATTTTCTGATATATCTTTCATTTTAGTCCACAACATATCTGCTTCTCAGCTGGATTAGATGAATCAGGTACTAAACACAATTACATGCCCAGTAACTGCTTGTGAACACTGAGGATAGTTATTTTTTAAAAACACCCCCATCAGATTGTAGGAAATAACTTTTTCAAATGCAATACTGTTTTTTTTAATTGATAAAATGCAACATGTATTCACTTAGAAACTGCTTCTACTTCTGTGAAAGATACTCAACATTTGAAGCAGTAGCTTAAAATAATTTCTATTCTTTTTCACAAATAATTATTGTTACGAATATGAAGATTTCAAATTTCTATTCTAAACACTGATGGTGTCTTAACTGCAAAAGATTCAATGAGAATTTGTAAAATATTTTGTATTAAAAGCTGAAATCTTTCAAAAACCTAAAAATATTAGTCCCTGGGATGAAAAAATAAATCTAAGTACTATAAGGCATCACTGTGCTAATTTATGGCTGTGCAAACATTATGCACCTACATATAAGATGCTTATAAGAGAAGAGAGGCTATTCTGTTATTCCTGAACAGGTGACTACAGCCACTGTATATATGATGTGACTGTATGGTAAAGATTTCAATATCTTCTTTGAGACTAACTAATCACAGGTGATGCAAAAATCTACATTTATTTTTACAGGCTACCAAGAGTAATATACTGATGCACATCTAAGGAACAGAGATACAGTTAGAATTTATCTGTTTCACCATGAAAGTAGAGCAAAATTCTGTATTTTTTTTTATGATGGAAGTGAGTTATTAATTTTTTTCTATAACACTGCAGAAAAAAGGTACAGACAGAGTCCATAAAAAATTTATGAAAATTCTTATTGACAATGTGCTTAAAAAGAAACAACATCTGTGACTGCTTTATAGTTTCTTTGTTTGCAGACTAAATTTATCTGCTTTATGGCTTCCTCCTGAAAAGCAGCTGAAACATAAAAATTCATCAGAGCACCACGTTCAGTATTTGACCTTTTGCTAATGCATACCTGGTCAGGCTACAGAAATTGAAGAGGATCACAGTTGTTCAAGACAGTAATGGAAAGGCATGGAGGCAAGGTTTAAAAAGTGAGAAAATTAATTTTCATAAGAGCTGACAGTAACAGAGAGTCACTACCTTGTGCAGTGGCTGTCTGTGCTCTTGTGTTTCTAAACCAGTGGTGCACAAGGCTGGATTCATCAAGCCATCCACACAAAATCCTAATGCCATCTGGATCCAGTGCAGTGCAGGATTGGACTAAGAGGCCACAGAAGACTTTGTGTGCAGCATGGGTCAAAGAACAGTGCCTGCTCTGCAGAAAAGCCAGTCTTCTGAGTGTCTGTGCTTGTATACACATGTATATACACTTACACACTAGAGCTTGTAGCTTCCCAGCAGTAAATCCTTGATAAAAACACTTCTTAAACGGTGTCAGCACTGCAGCTGGTCCCCATTTCACTTCTCTCTTTGATGCAGTAACACAGTAATAGGTAAATGGAACAACTCCACAGCTTCAATAAATTTTTTACCAGGAGGCACATTTCTGGCAGAAACTACTTAAGCACCTGAAACCTTAGCAAACTTTCTCCTTGATTCTGGGATCTTACCAGCCAATTCACTTTGCATCATGAATAAAGCCACTTTGTGTTATGTTTTTCTGTTGCAGTCTTTACCCATACATTAAGAAAGATTTGGGGCATGTTACGAAACATGCAAGTGTCTGGAAAGCCCAAGAACAAGAAACATCAACATATGATGACAGATGTATTTTCATGAAAAGACTTGGCATTCGGAGTGAAAGGGCAACACAGGTTGGGAGAGGGATAAAGTGGCAAAACTCATCTTTGCATTTAGATGAGCAGTCAGATCAGATGCTCTGAAGCCATAGGGGACAGAAGACAACATGAGGCCTGCTGCTCTGTAAAAATGGTAACGAGATTTTTGCCCTTGATGAGGTTCTGGTGTATATTGTTTCTGTAAAGGAGTAAGTATATATACACACCCCAAAACCTGAAGGCTACACTGAGATGTGTTTCAGTCACTCAGCTCAGTACTGAACAATCTGGAAGGTCAAAAACTGCCTGTTGTACTTCTTTAGTGGTTTCAGAGGAGCAAAATGCTTCGCAACAGATGTTGCTCAGGCCTGGGGCTGTTCTGCTGTGTCCCGGGAGGTCCAGAAGGATGTTCTACCTACAAAATAATCCTGGTGACAAGGGACATTAACTCTTCTCTCAGTGCTCTAGCTTTTGACAGGGAGTCCCAATTAATAAAATCACAATTCATCATTAAGAGTGGTTCAATATCTTTATCTGCAGATGCCAGGGCCGTTGTTTTTCCCTTACAATGGAATTCAGCTCAGAAGTCTCTTTAGTAAGATCAGTATCTTTCTTACTCTTGAAGAATGCCTTTATTTGACCCCATTGATGCAGGCTGGGTTTAAAACCTTTTATGCTTCTGATAATAGTGGTAGCATGTACCCTGTTTTTGTTAGGACATCATTCAGGAATCTGAAAGGTAGTTGCATCTTGAAAATGGACTTCTATCTCTTTACCTGCTCCTAGAAATCTTCTTCAGCCACCTGGGATGGATGCAATTGAGTCTAGCTTTATCAGAAGAGAAAGAAGCAGCATCAAGTGTGATGGACACTTTTGTTTCCTTATCTGACAGAACAAAAAACTTTCTTTAAATAGTATCAATATGATAACCTTGTGTAGACTTCAATTGAACATGATCAGTTCATCAGCTTTGGAAATACCACAAAAAAACCTGCCTCTCTGTCTTGTTTCTCTGGGATAGGGTGCTCCATATTCAGCATTCCAAATTCTGCATCTGTATTTTTCCACTCCCAGATAAGTCCAAGGCAATGGGACCAGTAAGTTTTCAAGAACTATGCTTTATTTGCTGAATGATTCCTATGTGCTGCTTTCAGACATACTCATTGTATGACTCCATTAAACACACACTTGACTCCAGATCACACACGTGTTCAAAAGATTTGGAACAAGGTGGGTTTTGCTTGGCTTCCATGTCTCTATAATGGAGTCAGAAACCATGACACATGTCTGAGTTCCTTGATTAGGCACTTCTTGGACAGGAAATGTTGAAATCTTCTCCAGATCATAGCACTACAGCCACAAATCATAGCAGAGTTGTTCTCAGTTGGGCTGAGGATTGATGTTCCTAAAGATGATCAAACCCTATGTGTTCCAGGTGAAAGAGTTCCAATCAATCAAATTGGTCCAATTTGCCCAGTTGTGTCCTTTCCAGACTTTTGTTCTTCACCCTGCCTTGGCTGTGCAATAGCCAGATGATGATTTTGGCTTTGTAAACAGAACATGCTGAACTATTCTATTGACAGGTGAAAAGGAATAAAGAATTTGTGTTTAGTGATGTTGACTGTGCTGTGCTAACATAAATAAAAATACAAGGGGGAAAAAAAAATCCTTTCTTTTCATTGTTAGCATTTGAAAATAGCATATTGAATACACTGGGGGATTAGATCTCCTGAGTCAAATAGCGATGTATTTACTAACACTTTAAATGATGCTTAGCAACATGAATCCTCTATTCTATTCTGTGTATTATTTTTAACACTTTTCACATTTACCATTCATTTGAGTGCAAAACACACAGGAGAAGAATTTCATTCATACTCTGAATGCCAGCACGTTCAGATGTATAGCACTAGTCACAAAAAACCCTTCTGCAACTCTGCATTCAAAGTCTGTTTGGACCAAAACTCCCAATCCCAGAATTTATGTCACTCACTTTTCTATAGATGCACTTTTCAGTGATATTAGTTACCTTACACTTCTTCCATAAACAGATATTTTTTGGACTGAAGCATGGACAGCCAGCTTCCAAAGACCAGAGTGAACCACAGCCTATGAGATGTTAGACATCCACATATCCCATAGAAGCAGGAAGAGCTGATGGAAGTCTCCTAGAACTGATTTTATACTTGCTGGACTTCAGAAACACAAGGAACATGAAGTTTAATCTTGCAAAAAACATCACACCCAGCTAATGCACTTGTCTCCAGAAATGGAGGGAGGTCTGTATGCCTAAAGGTAGACTTAGAATAAAATAGGTGTGGGCTATTAGTAAGTAACACAGCAAACAGTGACCCATTGGTTCTTATTCTGGAGCTCTTATTATGGAGCGTGAGCTGTCAAAATTCTCATCCCACTCTATTTTCATCTACAGCTACCCTGATTTAAATACAAAATATTTTTGTTTGTCACAGAAATTAGATGCATAATGCAAAGGAAGCAGAGAAGCAGAAGAGCAGAAAGCCTTTTCCTATATTCAGAGGCTGGTCTAGAGGCACAGAGGCAGAGACCACCATGGATCTGAACAGTAAAAGCAAAATTCTTCCTCCACTTAAGCTTTAAGTATTTTCATTTTTATTCCTTACTATATAACTGGACTTGTGTTATTACAAAGCTTGTTTATTAGGACTGTCATGTGTGTCTGATGTGTGTTTTAATACAATTCTCTACCAGATAAACGAAAAAAATCAACTACTTTGATCAGGATTAAACCACAAAATCAGAGCTCACACATAATACTTAACCTAAATAAAGAATTCATGGGAAACAGAACCTTGCTATCATAATATTTATTGGGAAAGTATACAGGAAGAAAAAATCCATACATGCTTCTCAGAAAAGCATAATTTCCCAATGGATACTGCTCTATTTGACTTGAATCTAAACTAACTCTGTAGATTCTAATAGCACTTGGCAAGCTGCAGACACATCATTTTTTAACTTAGGCTTACATTTGAATTACCTGGAACTCAAATTTCCAATGTGACCTTTTCAAGGCTTTGTTTAGGAACAAAAAAGAGTTCTCACTAGAGGAAAAAAAAAACCTTTTAAGGAACAAGATATATTGTTGAGGGTGGAGGCTAAAATAGTATGGTGCTGCTGCTAGTCTAGAATTAGAGAAAACAATGACTATGTATGTAAGCTTTGTTACCTTCAGCTGACAAGGGAATATATATTTTTTTTACATTTAAAAACAAATTTCTCATCTTTTGTGCTGTGCTTTCAAGTACATATTTATTCCTCCTTTGCTTGAAGCTTATAAAATGCAGGAAGGTGGGGGGTTTTTCTGCCTACAATAATGGACACATTAAAGATGTCCATGCCAAACAGAATGCTTTTATTTGTGTGTTCAATTCCACTGGGTGTTGTGCACCAAAGAATCAATGAAAGCCAAAGCATTTCTCACCTCTCAAGACAGAAGCTGGACTCTTTAATGACCATCTAAAATTCCAGCATATTAAGATCTATGGCCACTAGATTTTTTACCCCACACACCCCTCTTCCCCAGTTTGCTTAGAGGAGAATTGCAGAGAATCTAACTTGCAAAGTGCAATATCCTGCTCTGCTTTGTAACTGCACCTCTACTGGAGCTATAGACTGTTCTTGTTTCTCATTTCATTTATCCTCTGGTAAGACTCACAGCCTGGCTTTTAAGCTCCTTTTCACTGCCAAGTTCAGAAATATAGAATAAAAAATTTCAACACAAAGAAAGGAGGAAAGCTTAGGAGAGCCAAACACAGCTTTGAGTCTTTTTGTAGAGTGCTCAGAGTAACAGGTGGGGAAAAAAGCCAAAATAGATATGGTATCTAATTGCTAAATATTTACTTGATGCAATCATCATTTATTGAGGAAGATGAAGAATAGTTCAAATATTTACTAAAGATTATAGTATTAATTTCTATAGACGGGGGTTAGCCTTCATTTTTCGAAAGAAGACTGTTACATCAGAAAAATATCAGTTTACCTTATTTGAACTAGTCATGTCCTTAATTTCCCACAAAGGCACATTTCAAAATACACCATAGAATAAAACAGCTCTTCCTCTGAGCTAGTCCTTTCCCCTTTGTTCTTTTTTCTGCCTGTTTTATTTCTGGATGCAATGCCCAAGTGAGTGGTCCACAGTTCAACATCTGCCTTTCTGATCTAAATGCCAAAAGATAGCCTTTCCTCTACAGGATCAGCAGACAAAAGGGCAGAAAAATCACTATATTAACTCCCCCTACCACTTGTGAGCCTGAAAACTTCTGTGCATAGGGTTGGAGCAAGTAGGAACTGCAACAAAAGGAGATACCTCTCATCTCTGGGCACCTGATGGACTCCATTTGGAAATTCACACAAGCAATGAAACCACTGACCTTAGAAAGAAGCTCAATGAACCTTGAAGTTTTAAAAGTTATTTTTCCAGACTTTGAGGGGTTTTCCTGGGAGGAGAAAATTGGAGTAGGTGTACTAATCATAATACAAGGTAAATGACATGGAAAAAGTTGGAAAATGAAGAAGAGCATGTGCTCAGAGTGGCTGCAGAAATTAGTGAAAATGCCAATTAGTAGTGGATGCCTACAAAACATCACTTTTGCCCTATTTAATGGATCTAATTTATATGAAGTGTATTCAAAACATCACTTAAGGTTATTACCACATCTCTGAAATAATTTCATTCAACTGAATAACTGAAACACTTTATGTACCTTTTATTAATGCATAAACATGATTAACTTGCACTTTACCTATCTGAAATATTAAAATGTTAAAAGGAGCATAAAACCAGAAAATTACTGGACATTTCCTGGTTGTTGCTAAGTGAGACAGGCAGGTAAAATGAACCACGACCAACCTGTGAACCTGCTCCTCATTACTAATGCTTCTAATGAAATCTGATGTCAATCAGAAACCCTCATCAAAATGCCCTCATCATTTGTCATCAGTCCCTTAGAACAACATAACAATCTGAAAATTGAATAGGAAAGAAGGGTTTTGTTAAAGATTATCCCAGAAAAGTGGGTGCCTTTATTATCTATAGCGCACTTATATTGCTAATTTTACATCTGCTTTTTGATTACAGTCACATTAAATTTAGATCTAACATGAGGTACATCCTGCTGTACAGTCAGCTCCAGCTGATACTTTATGCAGCATTGTTCCAAACATATTATTTTTCCAAAGATGCAGTGTGAAAGCAATTCTATAATGCTCTAATACAACTGAAACTTCTCTGTCCCTTCTCAATAATATTTTCCAACACTGTGGTAACAAGAATTACACTAATTCTCTCTGGGCCAGAATAGAGTGCTTGAAGAATGAGCAATATGAACTCAAGAATTCTGCTCCAAATTATGAAAAGAAACAAAAAGGGAAACATTTGGGGATGAAAAAAAAAAAAAAAAAAGAAAAGAAAAAGAAAGAAAGAAAGAGTGATGTAAATTTTATATAAGTATTGATGAGGTTAATAGCAGATTTTCACTGTCCTATCTGGAGGGTCTGGGATTACACTGTCTCCAATTGGGTAAGCTTTTAACTGGCCCCATGTCTGGTTACATGTAAATGATCCTTTACTTACTGTTCTTTCAATTCTTACATGCTTTAGTACATCATACAACCACAATTAATCAAACTGCTTATCAGCAAATCAAATGTATTAGTTATTTGGACACATCAGTTCTTTTTAAATAATAACATAAATATGTTTGAACTATTTATGCTACTCTATGGCAGTAAAAGTGTTCAGGTAAGACACCCTCAGATCCTTTCAAGTTGCTGAAAAGACTCATTCTGATCACAGAAAACATCAAGTCATATAACAAGGCCATCCAGGGGCTGAAGATAAAGCTTCCTGGGAAAGAAAGTTGTGTAAAAGAGTGTAAAAGAATATATGATTCCATATGCACTCATTTTGAGACTTTGGTACCACCAAATTCTTGTTTTCACATCTGATATTTTACTGATTCTGGACAGTGCCAGACCAAGTCTCTGTCATTCCAGCCTTGTATCCACAGAAAAACAACATCAGCTGCTTTCAGGTTGAGTAACACTCCCACAGACTTGCCTTCTTAAAAGAATAGGAAAAACATGGATATTTAATCTCAGGAGAGTGTTTCTTGAATAGTATTTGTGTTTTAACTGCTCTCTCAGAAGGCACTGTGGGCTCCTGGATGCTAGCAGTGGAAAGTAACCACCAGTCTGCAAATGGATTTTGAAGTGCAGTTACCTCTAGACAGCTCCTGGGCATCTGTGCCAGGAACCACTAAAGCAATGGACAATTCCTGCCTAAGGCTAACAGCAGATGGGAGCAGTGTGGCCAGAAGGCTACGCCTGAACACCTTGGGGTGACTTGAGAGGGGAGAACATCAGACACAGAGTTAGTTTCCCTGATCTATACTGAGCTAGAACTATCCCTAGTGCAAGCAGGGAGTAAGCAGGCAAGTTCTGTCTCATTGACACCCCTTGAGTGGTAGCTACTTAAAAGGGTCAGAGACTCAGTGGAGTCCCCTCTTAACCATTCTATTCATAGATTCATAGATATTAGGGGCTGGAAGGGACCTAGAAGATCATCTAGTCCAACTCCCCTGCCTAAGCAGGATCACCTAGACCAAGTCACTCAGGAACAGATCCAGGTGGGTCTTAAGTGTTTCCAGAGATGGAGACTCCACAAACCCCCTGGGCAGCCTGTTCCAGAGATATTAATATCTACAAGAAGAATAGAGAGAATAGCAGGTGCCTAAACCTGTTTGTACTGCCAGAGAGACATGGGGGAGAATTCCTCTGCCTCCTGACAGCATGGCTGCAGTCCCTTACAACACAGAATTCTGTCCAAGCATTGCAGTATTGTCTTTTTAGCACAGACTTTAGTTTAAAAGTCATCTTCTGGCACACAGTTTGCAGAATATCTGGCTGTTTGGCACTCTCTGCACCAGATGTTATCTTGTAAACTGAACGCACTATAAAAGCATAATCAGGGTTAGCAATTAATCCTGTGATTTGAAGTTAATAATATTTAATATTTATAAATATGTAACAGAAGTATGTTAATTCTATAACTGTACTAAACAAGAAAAAAGGCACGCAGTTCAGGAATTAATCAAAATGTGTCATAAATACATCTAACAATAAAGATTTAATTTATTAGCAGTTTTGGCAGAACAGCTCCAAAGATGATTGTGGTTTAGAAGCACGTTTTGTCATTTCACAAAGGAGAGGTTGTTACTTAATATAATAACAATACTAGGTTTATTTTCTTTTGAGTACTCAAAAAAAAAGTCTGCTTGGGATATTCTCCGGATTGAATTGTTTGCTTCTAATTTCAAGGAATACTTCACATCACTAGATGGAAGAGTAGAATAGACCAGACATCAAGGAGCACTGCATCACTGAGCTTACTATATTTATGAGGCCAGTCACAGCTTTACTGGTAATGAGAAGTTTCATGGAAGAAGGAGGAGTTCTCAGACTCCTGTTGGATAGAAGGATGACCAGGGCACTTTATTTTCCTTTTTTGACTCCCTCACCATGGCTACTTCTATCTTAAGTGTGACAGATGCCAACAGCTAGGCATCAAAATAGCAAAAGGTAAACTAATTGTGTATCATCACACACCATCAATTTATGTATTTATCCTGCTCTGCATATCTGAAGTTGAATAAAGTGTCTGGAGGTTTTTGGTTGAGCAGACTGATGAAAGCAATTTCCTAAAAGAAAATATAAGCGTTGTCAAGAGTTCTTAAATAGAAGTCCAGCAAGATTAGTTTCCATCTCAAAAAGAGCAGAAAATTGGTTTCTTCAGATCCCCAATCAAATGCACCAATAAGTGAAATTTTGCTTATTGAAATGGAAAAACAAAGTACTGAGAAATGTTATAATCCTGTACATTAAAAAGGTGTTATATCATAATCACTGCTGTCACCACAAGGTTAGTGAGACAATCTATATTAACTATAGCAGCTTGTTCATTACTTCTCAACACCATATTTGTTCAAGACCAGTCCCTGTTTATCCTTCCCACTAAATCAAGTGGGAAAGATCAGTTATTGATTATGCCAACTTTTGAAGGATATATCATTATCTCAAACTAATGTAGTTCCCTTTCCTGCTTCTTTTTCTTTGAAAAAGAATAATATAAAGCAAATGCAGACATATTCATCCCGAGTATTCAAATTCACAGAACAACTACAGGAAAGAGAGAATTTTGAAATTATTTTTAAAGAAAGACTTAAAGTATCAGTTAGAGTAATAAAAGAGAGATTACTAGAAATGGTACATATGAAGATCTAGTAGGAAAATGCATCCATACTTAGTAATGAATGATCTAGTTGCCAGAGATCTGGAAACAGGTGAGAAAAAAACAGGTTGTAAAAGGAACATTCAGAACAGTAGAAAAACTAATATACATTTTATTCATCTACACTTACTATGGAGGAATTTCAAGAAGCTCTCGTGGTGGAAATTTTCAAATGCTGCACTCAGAGGATGTTTACCTAAATTACCTGCTAGTCAAAAGTATTATGGAGCAAACAGACAAAAAGATCACTAATTGGAAGGTGATATTCAATCACAAGTTGAAAAAACAATGAAAGCTAAAGTGACACGACTATTAATTGCAGGATGTAAGTATTTGCTACAGACCATTCTGCTACCAGAGGACTGAACAGTGAAAAATATAAAGTCAATTCTTTTAAAGGATTTGACAAGGGATCTTGGGAACTATATGTCCAAAAGAAACAAATTGGTAAAGAATGTAAAAAAGAATTGACTTAGTGGGCACATGGAAAAAAATTCACAGAGATAACACAGTTCCTATAAAGATGAAGTGTTGCTGTGACACTGGAAGTCCTGGGAGGAAGTATTGTGCATATGGATAAGGTAAATTAATGTCAGAAATTCAGCAAAATCTCTCATCCAAAGGGATCACCTATATAATACGTTAAGTCCTCTAAAGGATGCAAATTTGATTTAAAGAAACAGAACTTACATACCAATTTTCACAATGAAGAGAGGTCACCAATGATGTTAGGAGGGCAGTGATGTGATGAGCCCAGATATTTAACATATTTATTAGTGAAATTGAAAATTAGTAACTGGTAGGGTAAGAAAGCTTGTAGATGACACTTATTTGCTCTGGATAGTAAAGATGAGGGCAAGTGGTGAAGTACTGCAAGAGGACTTGAAGCCATGCCAAAATTAGGAAGGAATGAGGATTCAAGAGGAGGAGATCTGTACAGTAAAACAGTTGCTGTTGAAGACCACACATGATCCACATTTCAGAATCAATTTGGCATTTCAGGATCGATTTGGCTTTTTTAAAATTATTTTTTCATATTTAATTTCAGCCTGTTAATTTCATGTCAGTCTGTTTCTTAGATTGAATGTTTGATGAGAGGGCACTCAAGTCAAACTTCTGGAGCTTATGTGTTGGTTTAATTACATCTGAAAGGAGTCAAGTCCATGGGCTCTCAGTCATCTTCAGTGGGCACAAATTCACAGTAAGTGAAGATGATCAGGAGATTTGCTTCAGAATCCCTCTCCTGTTCCTACTCCCTCAATACAGGTGCATGCTATGAGGGTCAGGGACCAAATAATAAAATAGGAGGTGAAAATGAGGACAGATAAATTTAGAGTGCTGAACATCTGGAAAAAACCAACAATCATGGCTTTGTACACAGGGTGATGAAGGCTAGATACACTATTATCGGGCACAAATTAGATCTCAGAGTCACTGCAGACAGCCCTATGAACAGCTCAGCTCAGTGCTCCTGAAAGTACATCAAATTACTCAGAAAGGAGAAGAAAACAAACACAAATGTCATCCTCTCATTGTAAACATTTTAGCCTCATCTCCTGGTTTCTCTGCTCTAAAAAGACATGGCAAAACTGGATAGACTGCTTGGAGGGTGGCAAGCACACCCCATGGCATGGAGCAGTTTCCAGGTGAAAATAAGTACACATGGAAGGGGGTTTCAGTCTGGGAAAGAGATGACTGAGGATGGAATGTGTTGATGGTATCAGTCTACTAAATAAAAAAAAAAAAAAAAAAGTTTACTCTGAACAGGAAAAAAAAAAAAGATATTGACTCAATAGAAATTCAGTATTTATTTCATTTTTTTTTTAATTTACTCTGGAACATAATTTGAAGACTTAAGATTTATAACCCAAATTTGTGCTGAGAAAAGAGTTTACACATCACAGTCCTACATGAAGATGATGGAAAACAGTAAATGTCACAGAAAATACATTTCTGGAAGTCTAAAGTTGCCTTTCAGCATTAAGCATTCTTCCTTCCAAATGAAATTTCATAGCAAATAATCATGCTTTTAGTATGCTAAGAACAATTTGATTAAAATTTCATATACATGATGGAAAAAGAAATATGTCAGTAAAATGTATCAGATATTAATGACAAGCTCTAAATTATGGTATGCTGAATGTGCTCAGCAGGCTGGAGGATTTGATTGTAATGGTTTGAGTCTGTCTTATAATACTGCACATTTTATCTTCTGGACAATATGTATTATGCCTCAGATAGCAAAAAATAAAAACAACACAAATATTTAATAGTTGTTACTCCTTATTTCTTTATTTTCCTTTACAAAGGATCCTGTTTTGGGTTTTTCCCTATTCCTTTCTCTTGTCAAAAGTGAATTTGGGAACAGTTTACAGAAGTTCTGCTTTTCTCCCACCCTTTGGTAATTATCCTGATATAAAATTGCCCAGTTTTGTAAGGTGCTCATTTACAGCTCCAAATAAAATATTGATATTTGGTACCAGGGATGACTTATTATAAAAAACATTTGGCCACCATATTTTGCAAACTGTGATTTATTTTTTTTTTCACATTTGTAATGGAGTCCAAAACACTACATATGTTGGCCGGGTGTCACTAATGATAATAACTATTGCTCCCAGCTGTTTTATCTTTAAACACAGGACACAGCTGAAATAAGATCTGCATCTGCCACCATTTGCCTTCCTGACTTTTGAGGGGAAATCAGATGCAACCTGATTTACTGTGAATATGATTACAAGTCCCATACAGAAACAAGCAAGACATAATTAAAAAATGATGACCCTAATTTAATGAAAGGGGTTATTTCAAATAAACTCGGGCCTCCTGGGTTGTTGGGGTTTTTTTCCACCTTCTGAACCATTACCACTAACTATAATTCTAGTTTCACAGAATGGCTATGAACAAGCTGTTAATAAGGCAGCTGGCTGTGGCTTCAGCTGCTCTATGTAAACTAAGCTATTATTTTGGAAGTGATGACATAACTTAAAAGGTGATTAATCCATTCCATAAACTAGGACACTTCAGACTACAAGTATAAATGTGCGTTATTAATTAGATCCAATTATCATTCCATACAGCAGAGACTTTTCAATTTTTTTATTTATTTTTTTTTTTCAATTTGGAATTTAAAGCTTTATGGGGAAAAAAAAAAGAGGAAAATATGAGAAAACAACACAACAAATCAGAAGTTACAAAAAGTAACTCTGAAATGGCCTTATGGGTGCTGTACAATGCTATGTCTCACCAGCTTTGCCAACTGTGAAAGATACAGGTACCATCAAACAAGTGACATTAGCAACAGTTGGATCTTAGATCTTGCTCAACCATAAGCAAGGAAAGACCAAGTCATGCCCTGAATTAGACTCATCCTTGCTAGCTCCTAATGACAGACTTTGTATCTACATCTGGGATGCCCCAGTCCCACCTCACTCAGATGATACCCTGTCCTGACCTGGGTCTTGGACTACTACTGGGTTACAAATGCACTGTGGCAGCAGTTTTGGGCCCCAAAGATGTCTCATTCCCCAGTGAAGTCCCTTCCTTACTCCCTGATGCATCCCTTGGGCACAGCCTCTGCAGGGGAAGGCACCTGTCCTGCTTGTTGCAGCCTGTTTAAGAAAATCACTATTTTTACCTTGACATCCATCCTAATATTGACTAAGTGAAAAGAAGTAACTTGGGTGCAAACATTTGTTGGCAGTGACACTGTGTCAGTGATCTGTTTTGCATCCCAAAGCAAGAACTGAGTCATGGCATCACTTCTATACTCAGTTTGTTAGGTACAAGTAGCTCACTGCTCCCTGGCCAAGCAGCATTTGTAACTGTGAGGGCAGTCATCACTGCTCGAAGGGTTTCAGTGGTGCTAAGCTAAATACAGGTTAGTTTAGAAGCTTTAATCACACTAAGTTGCAATCAAGTGTCTGGAACTCTTGGCTGACAAAGCCTCAGGCATGTGCAGTTCTGTACATATAACATTTGCAGATAAAATGATAGCTGTGTGTTAGATACTTTGAGATTTGCTGCAGCCCTCACATTATAGGATGTGTGCACCTTATACAGAAGTCTGACCCTTCACTGCTATGAACTTGATGCAGTCTTCAGCAAAATTAGATCCTAAACTCTGGCTCAGTCCAACATACTCCAGCAAACTGGAAATCTTGTCATACAATCTCCCTGTATCATCCAGGCCTCTTTACCAGTTGTTCTAAGAGACATTAAAAGGAGGCCCCTGAAGAAACTAAACCAGAAGTCTGAATTGATCACTTCACCACTTTGGAACAGCAAATCCTGTATTTATTTTGAGTCTGGAAATGATATCTTGGGTACAATCAAAAGTAAAGTATGAAAAATGAAAGAACTCTTTAAACAGAGATGTTGCCCTAGCTTTTACTAAGGATCCACTTGAAGAGGATTCATTGTTAACACATATGCAGTTCTTAAATATACTTGCTATTTAAATTTCACAAAACCAGGATTTGGAGTTTTGTTCACATCAAAAGAATTATAACAAAGAAATGGGAGACTCGAGTTTATGAAAAAAAGCAGACACATTCAATTTCTTTTCCAAAGCAAAGCACCAAAAGAAAACCACACTATGGCTGCTGAAGTTATTCAGTGATGAAGAGTTTAGATTAGTATGCAAACAAGAAAATGTTTGACTGCATAAAAGATAACCCGAGTACTAGGACTGTATTTTATGCAGAAACTAGTTGTAAAACTACTGCATAAATGATCCCCATAGGGATCATTTAAGTAAAATAATCTGAGATATTTACATAACTGAGAAACATTCACGACTCTAGGAGATTTTTCTGCTGTTTATATGCCCATCATCTAAGTCTATGATGCTTGGCCATGATACCCAAGGTCATGCTGTCCATAGCAGCCAGCCTTGGCACTGGGAGCAGCCTGGTTATGTGAGAAGGTCCAATGAGCCCTGCTGGAATATCACACTAAAACAGCATCCCAGTGCCAGGGCTAGTGTGTTCACAGCTCAGGTGTTATTGCAGTCTGCCATACAGACATATCCTAGGGTGCTAAAGCTAATGGAACTGTACCTATTTATTCGATTTTCTTACCTTGTAGGGATGGCAAGACACTTCTGAGTTTTGGGTAGCAGCATTAACATTGGATAATCAGCAAAAGAGACACATTTTAAGGGTTTATGAGCCACATGCATCTTTCAAGCTTGAGTTTGGCCATCATCATCATAAAATGAAAATGGACCAGGTGTAGAAAAAAGGCTGCAAAAATCAGGTGGGAGGAAGATATTTTTTTTCTTGAAGGGAGATTAGAGGAGCTTAGGTTGTTTAGACTAGCAAAATGAAGAGGAACAGCTAAGGGGAAAGGTGAGAGGATATGTTTGCTCTCTATTAAATATTAATTAACACTCTATTCATTATTAATAAAGAACTATTCAAGATAAAAAGTAATGGTGTCACAAAACAAATGGATAAAAGTTGTTCATGAATATATTTAGGTTAGGAATGAAAATAAAGTTCCCAGCCACTAACTGGGTTTGGAATCAGTCTTCCAATGAGAAAAGTAGAAGGAAAAAGCCTCAAACACTTCTAAAATGAAGCTTTATGAAGAAACTGGATGTCCCTGAACTCCATGCACCAAGTGGTGGCTCAAATCTTACATCCCAAATCTGTTCTTTCATCTCCTTGCTAAAAGAAGATGCTAAGCTGTAGTTTTTAATGCCCTTTCCTAAATCTTGGGCAAAGAAATGTCAGAGTATTTCTGCTCCTAAATACAGGGATAAAGAAAACAAACAAACATATGTCTCAAAGGATATTCTAACTGCTATTTCTGGTTTATATGATGAAGTCCATGTTCAGTATGAGTTGGGATGAGACCTCTTAATTGAACTATCTTGTGGTCAGTACTCTGTCATAAACACACAATTGATACCTATAATACAGATGCAACATTTCATATTTACACCAAAAAAAACCCAAAACAGATACACTATAAATAGTTGTTTCCTGATATGTCAGGTAGCATGAAGAAAGAATTTACTCCGAATGTTGGGTCAAATGCACTGGGATATATCATCACATCAAAATATATCTTTCTTTACTTCTGCTGTGCTCTGTTGGAATAGCATTTAATTTCTGTGTGTGATAGTAGATAAGTAGATAAGAAGGTAGATAAGAAAGTAAGAAAGTAGATAAGTCAAAAACATTTGGAATAGATGAGGGAGCTACACCAGAAAGATCAAAGAAGAGATCAAAAAGAAAAGTCAGGTTTTCACCAATAATTTTAAAGAAGAATGTTAAGAAAATAAATGTGGGAATAGACACATAGTAAATGGACTATAGAATGTAGGGAATATTTAAAGACTGAGCTGATCCCTTGCTCTTCAGTTGTGACTTAAATTCAGTTTGGTCACCCTACTTTCAAGTCAATCAAAATAATTCACACATTTGTTTCACTAAAATAGGTTCTTCCATATTTTCTTTGCTTGACATGCATATACAATATATATATATGCATATACATATATCAGTGACACAGAGTCAGCATCTTGAATTAGTGAGATACTAGTCTTGCCTATGGAAGCAGAACTGTCAGTCTTTCCACCCCCTGGTACTGTGCCTCGTGTCCAGAAATTTCAACAGCAGTAACTGAAAGTTTTATAGGATAACTGATCAACACTAGGTGAGAAAAGAAAAAAAATAAAAGAAAGAAAATAGAAAACCAAAACCCCACCATGCTAGAACATATACAGACTTTTCTAGTTCTGTAATTTTCAAGGTTTGGGGCTTTTTTTGGTTTACATTTATTCTGTGTATAGGTCTTACAGGAGTATTACTCACTATAAATAACAAAAACCCAGCATTTGTGCACTGGGACTTCTGACTGAAGAAGATGATGTGTATAAACCAAACCAACAACAATTTAACCACCTGCCAGATATTCTTGACAGCCTATAGAAGGAACACTGATCTCCCTTATTTACAAACCATAAGTTAAACCAAAAACCTGTATTGAGAAGAGTTTCCAGTCAGGAATGAATGTAATTGCAAACTGGCTACTGTTTGTTTTTAAATGACTAAAATACCAAAGTAATCTCAGGAAGTCCTCTGGAAAATGGGATTTATAATGAAAAATACTTGCTGACCCATAGAAAAAATGAGAATACAGCTTGCATTCCCATTTGTCTTTTATGGCACTTGACAAACTGACACACGATTATTAATTATGGGCACTGAGCACCACATGATTATGCATAAAATATTCCAGCTGATAGGAGCATAAGTCCAATAGCATTTGCAGGAAATTAAGAAGCATTCTTACAGATACTGAAGCTTAAGAATTTTGAATCATGACATAACTAAATTTCTAAAGCATATATTCAAAATATTCTTAATTTTTAGTTAGCATTCAATAATATCACAACCTTAGAAGTGCTCTCCAAATAAATGTTTTTTATGCAGACTTTAACAGGCACCGTATGACACAAATCTGCACATTACTGAAAATTATTCAAAAGAGTCTAATCTTTGACATTTATTTGTGTGCAGTATTTTCTGAATTTTTCTTTAAAAAGTCAGTTTTCACTTTGGGAGTGTCAAAACAAAACAAAACAAAAGAACAACCAGTATGCTTGGGATGAAACTGCCACAACAACACAGCCTGAATTGGAGAAGGCCACACATGATGATAATTTTTCTCCTTACTAAAAGTGTCAAGAACATGTCCCTGACCTCCTCTTCCTTACCAGAGCCATGCTGGACTTGTGTCCCTTCTCTGGGCATCTGCAGTCCCTGTGCTGGCACCTCTGCTCCCAGGCAAAATAATGATGGAGAGGGTCAATTACAGGTGAGATGCTTAGTGTGGAGGGAGCTCCTTGGCCCTGAGTTTTCAATCTACATCTCCTCTACATGTCAGGATCAGCACAGTTTGAGATAGTTTAAAATACATTCTATACAAAGACATAAAAAATTCTGTGTGTTGGGCACAAGCTTCAGAAGGCAAATACTGTGGGATAATTAAGAGAGGGCAAGAGGCAAAGAAGTGTGTTAAAAAAAAAACAGAACAGTGATAAAGTTACAGCAAAAAATAAGATTTGTAATTGTAACCTTAAAGGAGAAGTATCTTCTGAAATGAAAATCCAAAATGGTACATTTGTCAGAGATTTGCTTTCTCCATATGACACCTCCTTTGTGTAAAAGGAGTATAGACTGTGCTTTAATGTGTTAATTGTAAACTAAATATATGACTACATACCTTTCTCAGCTCTGGAAGGCCCCAGTTGTTCCTTCAGCTTTAGCATGCCAGATCAAACACACCAATTCAAGGGGTGAGCCAGACATTATGGGACAGACAAAACAGTGCCCTGGAATGCCTATGCCTTGGAAAGTCACTTGAAAACCACTTTTTTCCTAGTTCCTTATTCCAGAAACATAAGATAATCACACCTGCCCATTCCAGAAGGCTGTTGTAGATATTTGGCAGTGGCCAACAAACTCCTTAGGTCTAAGAAGCACAAGTGAGGATCTCAATTCACCCAGAAATGTACACACAGTCTTGTTTGCCTAGCATTGCCCAGCTCTGAGAAGTAGGTGCCTCTGCTAACAACACATTTTCTAAGAGAACAAACACAGATAAGCTGCTCAACACAGTCAAAGGCCTTATATTCAGTACAGTAGATGATTCTAGTTCAGGCTAAAGATATAATTCAACAGTGTTAAGATAAAGTCCTGCATGGAAACAAATATTTTAATATTCAGCTGTAGATAATGCTCTTTGTGGGTCCTGAACTCCCTCTGCCTTGAGACAGCTGCAAAGGATCCTTTCCAGGTTCCTTTTGCACTGAGTGCTGCCTACACTACTGATCACCTATGTGATCATCTATCAATGTTGATATTCATTTTAAATACTCACCATCATGTTCTCAGGTGCTAGTCACCCACAGACATGGGCTTTCAAAAGAGCTCAGTCCCCTCCTCATTGCATTTTCCAAATTGAAGCATCATCTTTCAACACAGCTCCCTGCTCCTCACAGCTCCTTCATCAATATTTATAGAGAGGATTTCTGGATAGCTTAACCTTCTCCATCTCATCCTTTTGAAACCCCCAGGGTGCACACTTGGGGCTCAGGATGGAATCTGAAACTTTCTGAAAAATGCCTCCTGCTGTGACCTCTGAGCATAGTAGAAAACAGAGAGGTAATTAGATATCTCCTTGGTGAAGCCAGGGAAAGCACTGCCATCTAGTTCAGTGGAGGGAGGATATGGAAAGCAATGAGTGTTTGGGATGCAAATAAAAAAAAAATCAACTTTCTACTTTCCAAGCAGTTTGGTTTTAGCAGATAACAAGGATTTTAACAGCTACTTGCAACCACTTTTGACACAGAGCACTGTATATATTATAGTCTATATTGTTTAGTACCTGTAGCATCCCAGTAAGAGAACTTGAGCAGAAAATTAATATTTAGGAGAACATCAGAAGGAGATTGTTCAAAATGCTGTGAGGAGAAAGGAGAAAGAAGATGACTCTCCAAACCTAGTGAGGGCTTGGCAGGAAAAGGGGAGAAAGATGAAGGAAAGAGAAAGGATGCATGAAAAGTGGATGAAGAGACACAACTGAAGACCAGAACACAGGTTGTAGTCCATAGTTCAGAAAAAATATATAGTGCTAATACCTTTTTTTATTTTTCCCTTCTTTCCTTCCCTGTTCTATTTGAGAATACTGAATTACTAAAATAAATAGACTTCTAAATATGCTTGTTTAGCCCGCAGCCAGTTCAGATCACTGTATAGCTCACCCATCCAGGGTGACACGAGCAATTGTTAATGAGTGGTTTGCAAAATACAGTGTCAATTTGGGAGCACAGGTTCATCAGGAATTGGGCTCAAGAACTACACAGAAACCATGTGTGAACAGCTGCCCAGCAGGCACTTCCACTCTGTCCTGCAGCAAGAAGAATTAAATTCTGGTAACATTTAATCCATCAAATTTACTTGGTTGGAGTTGGATTTTTTAATCTTCAGGTATTTTTAAAGGCATGTACACAGCTGAAGGAGTTCTCAACATGAAATACAAATATTTATAAACAAAACTCATGCTGTTTCCACGCTTCGGTTCATTTTTCACTACAATTTAAAAAAAAAATGTGAGAAATATTTTATCTATTTGTAGCAAACTCAGATACTTTTTTTTTTTTTCTGTATCCAGTTCAACACAGCTTCATTTTCTCTCATCCTACAGGGCTGGATTAAAACAAAATCCATCATTCCTCCACTTGCTGCAAGAGTAGAGGAAAAAAAAAACCCTCCAAAAATCCATCAATCCTCAGCTTATTTCCAAGGACAGAGTTCTGTGATTCCTACTCAATATGAGTGATCTCTTGATTTGGAGCTTGCAGATCCCTTCTTCCCCTAGCTAACAAACAGAGCTTTTCAGTGCTAGCCTGTACCACAGACCCTCAGGGTCTGAAGCCAAGGAGAAGACTCCTTTTTAGCTAAGCCTCCCTGGTCACTCATGTAGACATGAGAGAAATAATTGCTCTGTGCACAGAGGAAAAGTTAGCAAATCGAAAATGAAATAGGTGAAGCACAGGGAAAAAAAAAAAAAAAAAGAAAAAAGAAAAAAAAAAAGACCTTCACAGAAGAGAATTTCACTTTGCTCTCCAACCTACTGGGTAAAATATCTCCTAATAAATTTGTTTTTACATTTTAGCCTGTTTCCCCCTAAGGTTAACTATGTTCTTCCCACATGAGACACTACCTCAGCATCTCATATTTATTTCCTCCTGTTGCTGTCCAGACTGTCTCAGATGAATATCTATCACCGTGGGATCCACACACACTTTGGTCCATCATGGGAAACAGCATTTATGAAAGACACTGAGGCTTTCCACCATGAAAATGTCTACAGCACTACATACAGTAGAATTATGACTTCTATAAAGAAAGGGAAAAAAAAATAACCCAGACAGGATATGAGGAACATCTGTTTATATGAACACCCTTAGGATGTGCAGTCTGAGCATGAGAACCCACAATATATAGCAGCCAAAGATAGGCACTCAGAGCACAGAGGAAGAAATGAGACCTGAAAGGTATAATTTTAAAAGAAATTGTTTCTTCTTAGATCTAAATTAAACCCAGATGATCACTCGAAGTTAATATAGCAACATCATGTAAAAATGATTCAACCTTTAATTGCCATAATATTATCATTTACAAAAACTACCAATGATTGGTAAATCGGATTTTGTGTACATCCTGAACAAGCCAATTAGTACACAGACTGTTTTTTGCAATTGCTCTCTAGCCAATTGCTCCCCATCACTTTTTTTTATAATAATTGTCTGTACTCATGCTTCTTAATGAAGCAGGTAACTAGTTTTGCATTTCAGTAATTTGCTTCCTTCCTCTAGAAAAGCTTACACATTTCAGTTCACCCAATCTTCTGCTGATTTACTTCCATGCAGATCAAAATACAAATTCTAATAAACCATGTTTAGCTCTAGGAGAATAGGTACTTAATATGCACACAGCATTTAGACATGATTCTGAAAAGTAGACTATAAATATAATTTACAAACAGTAACAATGAAATCCCCTTGTTTTTAACTTTAAAAATGCTATAAAGCATGACTATTACACTTGTGATCATATGCACTAAGCTGAACCCCTAATAGAAATTGTCAGAATAACAAACTTTCTCCACACATTTTTCTGAAAGTAGAGAAATACAATTATTTGGACTGTTTTGCCAACTTCTTTCCAGTCTGCTTCCCCTTTCCCAAATCATAAAAAAATAATTCTGTGGTTGGAATTCTAAAATGATTCTGCAGAAGTCTTATAGAAAACACATTTTGATTTTTGCACATTAATTTACCCCAGAGGTCACTAAATCTTACTCATCTAGGAGACTCAAACCAGTACCATATATCCAATTAAAAGAGCAAACCCAATATGCTTGGAATAACTGGTTGTATATGTGATTAAAGTTCCTCATAAATTCAGCAGTCACATTTGTTTATTTATGTATTCGTGTGTCAAATTCTGAAAAACAAACAGCACTGCTGAAATTATGATCTGTTCCTAGATAAATGACAAATAAAAAATGGGCCAATCTTATAAATTATTTCTTCACTGCATACAATTCACTGTCTTCTGCCATGTCCTTAGGCAAATATCCCATTGCTCTCAGTCCATGAACAGCTGTTGAACTGCCTCCTGGCTGTTTGCAGGAAGTTTGCTTGAATAAGGAGCAAGAATTAAGGACAAATTTCAAAACAAGAGGGAAAAAAAATAAGTAACTACTTGACTATTTAAAGAATCCTGGATTCATTTTAATAAACTACAATAAATCATTTTTTCTTTGCATGGTGAATCTTCTTTATGAGCTGTCCCATTTAGCATTATTATGAAAAGAGACTTCATGGCTTTTAATTGGTTTCCTTATCAGTCCCAGAAGAAGTTTTTAATAAAGTGGAAATGGACTAACTCATTTTGCTCATTTCAAATCCATGCTTTGCAGAGTAGAACTCAGATATAATATAGCTTCCTTCAGCTTAGGCAGGAATGAGGGAGACAGAAGAGAAGGAAAATAAATGCAGATTTTAAAAAAAATGCACTAAAAGAAAATTATTCTTGCTAAAAATACAAAAAGCCCTACTTCATGTTATAGAAGCCTGTCAGCAGGTTACCATGTGTGCATTTATGTTCAGGCTCTATGAAATCAGCTGTTTAATGGTCAATTCTTGTTTTGAACATCCCACTGATTGACATATTATCCGTGCCCAAGCCGAAAGGATTTTGTTAGGAAGGAAAATAGCAGTGGGGAGCAGAGCTTGCTGAATGTCATTTTTAAAAGCCACTATAAGAACCAGAGCATTGCAGCATGGTCCTGGCTCCAAGCTTGCAGCAAGTGTAAGCTGGATGGGTCTGGCATGTAGGAGCTGCAGTTCTACAAACCTGGACCCTTACATTTCCCAGGCATGATGATAAATGTCTTTTTCTGCAGCAATTATCCCTGATATTTTTATTTATTAAAAAAAAAATCAAAACAAAAACCAACCCCACAAAAACCCCAAAACCATCAAAATATGATGGTTTCTAAATACACAGGAAGGGTCCCACTCTTCCAGTCCTAGTCACATCACAGGGTTTTAATGTGCCCTTGTTAACATAGTTTAGGGCTGTTTAACAAAGTTTTACACACTAAATTCAACTCTGTTTTGAAAGTCTAGAGTACAGCTCCAGCCTTTGCTTACCAAAGTATTAAATCTGTTGAAGACCAGAAACAACAGAGTTATCTGGGTATTTAAGAAATCTGTGATGCTTCTGCCTACTCCAGAAGATTTTAAATAAATACAGAAAGCTCAGGGTTATTATTAATGAGAAGTTTCTGGGCTCTGTAGTCTTTAATATAATTTATTATCCTTTGCTGGTTCATGAGGGTGGACTCAAAAGAGAAGCTCTCTGTAATCTGTCAGTGCTCTGGGATTTGCAGGTGTTTTTAGTTTTGGTTTGCTTTAAGTCATGCTTTGCTTTTAATGTTTATATTTGTTTCCTTCAGCTTTTAAAATGGCCCTCAGCTAAGGACATACTATCACCTTTATATAGAGTATCTGCACTGGGTTCACTTGTTTATTAGGAGTTCAGCTCTGAGAGTTTTCTATCCTTATGGTGCATCCCAAATGAGAGGTGGGCAGAGGGGCAAGAAGTGTGAAAAACTGGTTTTTTCTTAGACCTATATTAGGTTTCTACTCTGTTTCTGGCTTCTTTACTTGACTAAAGGCACAAAAGTAATGCAACAGGGGATAGACCCACCATACTAGTTCTGGGACTCCAGCTGGCAGAGGACAGGCAATGCACTGGTGTAATTTAAAAGCTACTTTCAGCCTGAGTTCCAGCAGACACCAATTAATTCCCCCAGAGCAGATCAAAACTGAGACAGCACATCCAAGGCTGAGAATGCTGTGCATTACCTAAGACCTTTACCCACTCTTTCCATTCTTTCTTGTTAACAAAATATCAGAAAGCAGTACAACAAATACATATTTTATCTAAAGCAGCATAGCAAATAAATGATATAATCCAGTTATCAACATGTGTGCATATGTAGGCCAACTGTACACATTTGTTTTTGCTAGCTTGCTAAATGCAATGGCATAGGACAAGTATAGCAGAATGAAATTTAATTTTTCCCTGACATGTAAAGCTGCCAGAGTTTAAGACAAATAATCCCACTTGGTGACAACTGACTCGTACATTTGGAATGATACATCACAAAGAATTTATCAGACTTCATCCTGTATTTGGTTTGGGTTTCCTTTTTTTTTTTTTTTTTCTTTCAGACTTAGGGCAAAACTAAATGCTGCTGAGTGTTAGCTTTAAAAAGTGAAAATGTCAAGGTTGAGGGTGAAGTCCACATCTATTGCCAAAGTTTCAGAACTGTAGGCAAGAGAGAAATGTAATATAAAAAACAAAACAAAACAAAACAAAACATTATCCTGAAGCAAAAACACCAAATATCTTCCCCCTAGAACAAATTCCTGGGGTCTCTTTGCTTTTAAAACAGAAAGCCCTGCACAG
The DNA here is from genome assembly GCA_024611195.1 of Ceyx melanurus. Taxonomy (NCBI): domain Eukaryota; kingdom Metazoa; phylum Chordata; class Aves; order Coraciiformes; family Alcedinidae; genus Ceyx; species Ceyx melanurus. The sequence continues at coordinate 59,299 of JANHGL010006358.1, forward strand.
GCTACATGCAAATTTCATTATAATCCATTTATAGTGGCATAAATTGAATAGATATGAATTGAAAATATCAGCTGGAATTGCATCATCCCCGTGGAATGTATAGCTCAGGTATTAGAATTAGCTTTAATTGTGTGTTTCTTATAGGACAGACACTCTGGTAAATATTAATGAGAACAATTATTTGGTGTCCTTTAGTTTTCACTGACTTATACTTGCACCACAGAAATGGATCATGGCTAAATAACTGAATAGCCAAGATTATAATCTCATATTAGAGGGGATCTCTCTATATGAGCTTTTAACATGTGACTGAGCAGTAATGCAAAATATGTACCAACCACATCACCCACACTGGACTAAAGCATAAAGCCTGAGAAACCATCTATTACCAGGATTCCTCTGCTTCAGTAAAAAGCTCTGTTAGCATCATGAGAAGAGGGAAAGCTGTTCATCCAAGGCACTAGCCTTAAAACCAGATGACATCTGTGATCCCACCCACCACTGCAAACATCCTCACCAACAAATGTTACTAGTGTCACAGCAGATTAATTCAAGTTTAAATGTCACGGGTGACATTTCTCATGCTGCTACCACTTTTTTTTCTCTTCTACATGCTCACTTGGAAAGGTATTAGAGCATAAGCTTTATTATGGCTCCCTAGAAACTGTACTTAAAGTACCAAGGTTAATTCAAAGTTTCAGACTTCTCTGAAAAAATAATCCATGGCAGATGTAACAAGAATTTTTGAATGGTGACTTTTTTCCCTGTGAGAAATCCACTGTCTTAGTCATAGCTCTAAAGTTCCTTCCTTTGTACCAATCCTGTTTATCATGTGTGCCACATATGTGCAGAAGAATCTAAAAATAATTCCTGTGCCACTATAAACAAAAACAACTATTAACCCCAGAGGCATATTTATGATCTGTCACTGTAAGGTAGCAGTCATTCCTTAGCAGATGCAGCTTTTCCCTGTTAGAAGAGGATCATTATTTCAGCTGGCATGGTGGGTAAAGCTCAGCCTTGAGCACCTCGAAGCCAGATGACAAAGTCACACACAGAACTGCTTCCAATGAGAGCAGGCTGGTGCCTTTCCCTCCCTGCAAAGCATAGTGCTGCTTATATGAAAATACAACAAATTAGCCTCAGGAAAAAGCATGTGACAAATTTTAATAAGTGACTTGGAAAGAAGACTTGGAGCTAAATTACAGCTACTGGGAAATAGTGACTATGTAATAGTGCACTGCTTCCCCTCTGCCTCCCAGCCTGACGTCCTACAGGACTGCCATCATTTTTTCCACCTTTGGCAGTCCTTTTGTTTGATTTTACTGTTTGCCTTGGGGAGATGAGGTTGGTTTGGTCTTGTTTTTAATTTCCTGCACACGGTTTTTCAACTGGCCAGATTCTGTCTTCTTCCTGAATCTGAAAGCTTCCCTAGTTTTTCAGTTTTCTTCAGCACTTAACCAGGTCCACGTTAGTGATTTCAGTATCAAGAGAAATGAAGGGATTGTGAAGGAAACCATGAGATCTGAGACACTGTCAAGCCCTAGTAATTGGGACCCCAACTGTATGTGTGCAAAAAAATACCAAACCAAACCAAAGCTAAAACCAACCAACCAGACAAACCAACATAAACCAAAAAAGGAATTAATTCTACAGAGTTTCAGAAGATTCTTTTTTAACCCTAAAGAGATGAGGAGCACACAAGCAAACAGAGTAGTGAAATCCAGTGGTGGCAGCATCTGCACTCATAAGACCACATCAAAGCCAACTTCACCTTCACTGCTTCTGGTTGTTGGGCTGTTTAGGGTAAACCTTCTGCAAGGTGAGCCCTACAAGCTGCAGTCAGAGCCCTGCCTGCTCTGTGAGCACACCAAGGATTTTGCAGATTCCTTCCAGTTAACATCTCTTAACACTCGTCTCTCTCACTCCCAACCGTGCTGTTCAATTCTTATCTAGGTTCTCATCACTTCATGTCTCAATTACTGCAACATCCTTTTCTTGGCTACTGACAAACTGAGGCTTGCCCTGATGGTGTATTGATCTACAGTGCTGCTGCAGAGATCATTCCCTAGCCTCACACTTGACTTTATTTCTGCTCATCTTCCTAGCTCCTTTTCCCTGTCATATCAAACAATCAACTGGCCTTCACTTTCAAGGACTCTTCCACATTATTGCTCATTTTATTCAGCACCAAAAGGTCAACTCACATACCCGAATAGTCCACAGTCCCTTTTTCAACTCATCACTTACCAACTTTGCAATTTGGTGTCTTTCTAGTGTCTCATGAGACTCTTCACTACATTTATGAAACAGTGTCTGTAAAACTAACACTACTTCTTTTGCAGCCCCTCGACCTCTCTTTAGAAGGACCTTCTGGCCAAAAAAAGTCTTGCCAACAGTTTTGCTGCAGGTGGGCTCAAGTGGCTGTCTGTGACATCCTTTTTTGTTAAGGTCAATTTTATTAAGAAGATGCCATCAGAAACTTCCAGGAACACCACTTGAAGTCACTTCTCCAAGCAACAGGGAAAAGGCTGAGGTATGCTGAAGCATATGTAGTCTCAAAATGGAGCTCTTCATAAGGCCTTTCAGGTGGTTACCAATTCTTCACTCTCTGTGCAGCATCTACCAGCATCTTTTCCTTGTCTATGACTGAGATGCTATAATAATGCAGCAGACAACCTCCAACAGGTATCTAATGAGTTGTCCTACAAGAAGCTAATAGAGAAGCTAATCAGCCATGGATGAGTGAAGCATAATGTCATAGATGAAAAATGGGCAGAAGACAGAAAAAAAAGGAATATTTAATTCTTGGCCACCATCTTGGAAAAAAAACCAAAACAAAACAGTTCTCTTGTCTTCTGACATTCCATAAATATATGACTGAGGTTATGGAGCCTCCATCCTTGGAAATACTCAAAACCTGATAGGAGTGTCCCTGCTTTGAGTAGGCGGGCTGAACTAGATAATCTCCAGAGGTATATCCAGCCTCCACCCTTCTGTGATTCTCTGTTTTTGTGACTGTATATATTAGAGAATGAGATGGCAAAGATTATATGATTACAACAAATTTTGAAACAGAATATTAAAACTTAATTCTTCCAGGGTTTGTGATAAAATCTAACAGGAAATTTCTTAGCTTCTTTCTGACTTGATTCACCCTTTTGCTCAGCCACTTTTACAGTCAGTACAGAACCCAAGGACACCCAAATCATGTCGGTTCCTGTATTTCTACAAAAAATCCTTTCTTTTTACCCTCTCCAGACAGTTGTGTGATTCAGCCTTGATAAGCAGACATCTGGGATCCAGAGAAAATTCCCACCAGCAGGATTCCCAAAGATGTGGACAACATAATAACAGAGAACCTTTCATGGCCCGTTACAGTCACACACATTTCTGACCCCTCCCTCCCTGTCACAGCAACTGCTCACATGGCAAAACAGCATTTAAAGAAGAGCATGCCTTTTTTTTTTCCTCTCTATTGTGGCTGCCTGTGCTAGAGGAACAGCATTTGTCCAGTATAGGAGCACCC
>JANHGL010006358.1:70166-112571 GCA_024611195.1 Ceyx melanurus
CATGCACTTTTAAATATATATATATGCATGCCTATCTATCTATATATGCCCATCTGTGTATAGATATCTATAATTGCTTGCATAGAAAATAGTTTGTGTTTAATAATATATATTAATACATAGATAAAAAGTAAGATTCTATCTCAATACCAACTCAGATTCAATTGCATCTTAATATCTACTGGAAATACTAGTTAGCTCTCTGATTCACTAGGATGATACTTAAGGAAAATAATTATATAATATATGCTGAGAAATGCCTAGATACATGACAGATAAATTAGTTTCATTTGAACACATGTAGTATATTAAAGAAATTAATTCAATAAACATTGTGGCTCTCATCCTGCAAAAGCATATGTGACTGTGAGTTCAGCTGTAATAACTAAAATTATTAATGGGCAAAAGTGTTTGCATATCAAGGCTATAGATGCGATTTGGTTGTTACATTATGTTAATTTGGGATCTACTATTTCACCATAAAATCTGACAAGGCAGAGTCATTTATGAGACATAAATATCGAGAATTGAATTATAGAGAGTCCTCTGCATACATAACAGGATCAATTATTAATTAACATTTGGAGACGAAGATATGTTGCCATAGAGAAATTACTTAAGGGCATCTATTGACAATGCTGGCCACGGGGTGGGGTCCTCCTGTTGGCTTCATATGGACCACTGTGATTTAAACACAGCACCCCAGGAGCAGGCATGCCCTGGGTACAAGCTACTCATCTGCAGTTACTGTGAACAGGACCCTCCTTCCCCTGTCCCCCCAGCACTGTTCCAGCAAGTTGAACAAGGCAAACCCACTCACAAGTTGGCCTGCTTGAAGGAAGATATTACCTCATCCCCTGGCTGCTACTGTAATTCAGGTAGACAATTACCTTTCCATCGATCAGATCCTGCACTGATGCAGTTAGCAGAGCTCTGCTGGCATTAATGGAGCTGTACAGATTTACATCCATGAGAAACCCATCTCCTACACTCAAGTCAGATCCAGACCAGCAGCAACCCAGCACATCAAACACATAGGATGCACCTCAATCTAAAAATATAGATTATCTAGGCTTTCTTAGCAATATATTTTCTCTTTTGGGGACTTAAAGGGGGTATTTCATCCCACACACCACATCATCATGCTTTCACTTCACTGAGCTGTGGACACCTCTCTCTGAATTAGTTACTCCCAGTTACCTTCACTGTGAACCGAGGCAAACACTCTTAGGGTGTGATGAATCTGATTTATTTTGCATGTTTATTTAACACTGAGATTATTCCTGTCTTAGAAATGCCTGCTTGTCTCCATTGACTGTGCAGGGTCACTATCTCATATGTGGGTGATGAAAGTCATCTATGTGACAGCTTCATTAGCAACTGTGCTTACACTGAACAAAATAAAATACAAGTACCAAATGTGAACTAAAATAAAGTTTTAAACAGACTAATAGTTGCATAATTAGAGATACAGATCTCAGTGCAAGGCAACATTAATAATCTCCAACCCTGTGCTTTCTGGCCAGGGTATGTGATTGCATAGGAGCAAGGGATGTTTCTGAACAGCAGCAAAACTTGGTCTTTGTCCTGTCTTCAACAGCCTTTGATGAAGGAAATTTTTCAAAGGACTACATAAAAATAATTTCTGATAATCCTCCCCCTCAAAGGCAACGTCTCTCTAACACCTAAATAACAGAAATTTGCTATGACCGTGAAGCATTAAAATTAACATTACCTCTACCAAAGTGTTGTCACGGACTGTTAGAACACTGGAACACAAATGTATGGGTGTCCCAACATTACCTGAATCTAAAAATATTGACCAAACAACACTTTGAAGTAATAAGCCCCCCAATTTTACAAATAATTTCCTTAAAATTAGCATGAAGTCAAATTAGCATGGAACTTAGGTTTGTCATACTCCAATCTTTGTGCCTGAATTACAGGAGGGGAAATGAAGACAGGATAAAATATTGGGAACTGTTTTTTATAATACAGTGTCCACAACCTTAAGCAGCCCACTGGAGTCACTGGTGACATGGTGATCATGTCATCTCCATCTCCATTGGGCTTTATTTTGGTGAAAAAACCTCTTCTTTATGACTCTTGTTCTGTATTTTCCATGAAGCTGTCATTTATTCCCTTTCAGCATTTGTGACTACCATAGGAATAAATAACTTTCCAAGGTGGATAATAAAACTTACAAAAGGAATCAGCTCTTGATGGGTTACAAAACTGATGCCTTCATCTTTTTTTTTTTTTAACACATTAACATTAGAAGCCTTTCTCAAGAAAGAGGAGGTTAGGATAGACAAAGGAGAACACAGTGGAAAATACCAATGAAATATAAGCCATTAATGAATCACAGGCCAAGTACTCCATATAGTAACCCCCAGAAAGTCAGTCCTAATCAATAATATATACATGACTCCTCTGAATTTGCTTTTGAACAGCATGGAACCACTCCCCAGTTTTTAAGCACTGTGCAGTAACTCTTTGTACTATGCAAAGTACACATTTGGACATATGTTGACTCCTCTAATTAGTCTATAAATACTTGACTTCTACCCACTGCTTTGGTAAGTGTGATAATTGCTGGGGAAAGGCCAAAGCATTTATGGTCAATCAGATGATGAGAAAAGGAATATGGCCCTTTCAGTAAGTAAAATGTAAGGTATTCTGTGGCAAGGCAGAAGCTATTAGCAGGATCAATATTTCTCCTAGTACCTTAATAAATCATTATATCAAAGAACAGTTGCAGGATGAAGAAAACCTCATTCTACCAACAAGGATGCTTCTAAATAGGCAAATAAAACATCATTTAAATTACAAAGACCTAATTGGTGTACAAAGGCAAACAGCAAGCACAGAATACAGCCCTCTGATGCTAGGCATGTAAGCAGTTTGAATCATTAGTGAAAGAAGAAAAGCAGAAAGATAAAGAAACAGCTATGCTAAGAGCTCCATATGCATAACTTGCAAATTGGTAAATATGCATTAACCCACCCGTGCTGGAGCTGACTGATGACACCATGTTTAGTGGAGATATCACAGGCAGCAGAAATAGAAGAGCACCTGGAAAACAGGTATCTTTACTATTGTACTGAAAAGAATCTCCTTATTTGCAGAGGCTTTTTCCTCCTCCAAAGATAGCAAAGAAAAAGTTCAGATTTGTAAAGTGAGTGAAGGAAAGAAAGTAATATTCTAACAGCTACTTTCAAGCAAGAACTTCTCTCAGCAGACACTGCACATCCCTGCATACATGATACCCCTATCAACACATGCAGCCCTATAGGTCTCCTGGCCTCATGACCAAGGAAACTCTTAAGTAGAGCTAATCAGAGTTCTTTTCAACTAAGGATTGAGGGACCCCAATGATGTACATGTCCCCCACACTAGGTAACATAGCAGCACACATATATATGACTTTGAGAAGAAGATAATGCATGTCAAACTGCCTCATATGGATTTTCAAACCTACATGTTGCTGTGGAGCACACTAGTGCACAGCCTGGGAGATAGGTTTTTCAGAAATACCAACTCACAGAACTTTTGATTTATAAAATCACAGAATGGTAGGGGTGAGAAGGTACCTCTGAAGATCATGTAGTCCAACATCCCTGCTGTAGTAGGTTCAACTAAAGCAGGTTGCACAAGAATGAGTCCAGGTGGGGTTTGAAAGTCTCTAGAGAAGACTCCACAACTTCTCTGGGCAGCCAGTTCCAGTGCTCTGCCACCCTCAAAATAAAGATGTTTTTCCTCATGTCCAGATGGAACTTACTGTGTCCTGGTTTGTGTCCACTGCCCCTTGTCCTGTCACTGGACTAAACAGTCCCAGGTCTGTCTTTCTTCATGAGACAGATGCTCCAGTCCCCTATTCATCTTTGTAGCCCAGTAGTTCCCTGTCTCTCTTGAACTGGGGAGCCCAGAACTAGACACAATACACCAGCTGTGGCCTCACTAGGGCAGAATAGAGAGGGAGAAGATCCTTCACAACCTGCTGGCCACACTCTTCTTAATACACCAAGATACCATTGTCCTTCTTGGCCACAAAGGGCACATTGCTGGTTCATGGTTAACTTGTTATCCATGAGGACTCCCCAAGTTCTTCCCTGCAGAGCTAACTAATGTATATTGTTATCTTTTACTCTACAAAAGAAATGATGAAACCTAGTGAGTAAAGTCACTACAGTAATAACTGCATGAGTTCCCACCAGTGGAAAGGTGTAATACAATTTTGTAACCAGTATTCAGGTTTATACTTTTGTTTGAATAATCTGGATTTTCTGAAGAGTTATCACAGAAAAGCAAATGCTTCTCGGTTATCTAGTCACTACTTTTGCTCCCTGTCACAGTCTTGGAAGCTTATTCCCAATATGTTCTGAGGAAAAAAAATGTTGACTTTGTGAAGGAAAGTTAACTGTTGAAGGAATTTCATTATGGAAGTCGAAGTGGGTACTTTTTGGTTCTCTAGTTTGTATTTCATAGACATACTTATTTTCTCAAACTGTAATTTATTCCAAAAAGTAAAGTGCATCAATCTTTCCATAATTCACACCTCAAATCAGTTTGTTGGCTGATCCTTCTGTTAAAGAAAACATATCAATCCTGCTTTACAAAGCATAATATGCCAACTTCAGCAGTAGAATAAACTGCTGTAGTTTATATACTTAACTGCCTATAGGCCTCCCAAGGGTTCTTCCTCTCTTCTGAGGAGCCTGTGTATTCTTCCCCTCATCTCATACCCACTAACACATATCAACATAATATCTCTTCTAGCATCCCAGGACTCTTTTAAAAAGCAATTGGAAATCCTCTTTTTGCCTTCCTCCCAGAGTATTATTTTTTGCTTGGCATGTATCAGCTTTGTAGACTGCAAACCACTTGAGGCAGGGAGTACTTTTATTTGTTTATATCTTTAGTGATCTAAAGGCATTATCAGCTTTATACATCAGATTATCAGCACCAGAGGGGATCACTGTGAGCACAAACCAAACTTTAGCAATCATGTCCAGTGGGATCACAAGGGGGAAGGCTAATGATGTCTGTGCACCCTTCCAATTCTATTATCATAAACTTCTTTTTTTTTTTTTTCAGTGCAGTATAAAAGCTCACTATCTCTTCAAACAAATAACCAAGAGATATTGGGATACTAAATACTAATACTAGATACTAAACAGATTCAGCAGAGATTCAGGATTTTCTTATTCTAGGCATTCAGAAGCATTAATTAACAACCTCCTTGTTTGTAATTAATTTTGTTGCCATAGTAGCCTCTATGAATGGTTTCTAACAAACAAGGAAGATATATCTTTCTCACTCTAAATCAATCAGAAAACTAATGATTTCACATTCATTTTTGTTTCATAATGACAGGTAAAGCACGGTGAATCATTACAACAGGGTCTTCTGAGAAGAATAAGTTGACAGTTATCTTAAAAAACAATCTTAAAAAGCAGACCAGAGATTTAAAGGGAAATGCCACTTCTACAGAAACAAAAATACTGTATCTAAAAGGAAAATTAATAAATGCCAACAATTTATAAATAGCAAATAGAAAAAGCTTTATAGTTATTTTTAAAATCCCATTAAGCATAGTTTACTTGAATATAAGTACTTCTATGCACTGTTTTTTGCTCTAGATTCACAGCTGGTAAGAGACCAAAGAGGAAAAACATTGTCAGAGATTTTCCTAAAGAACAGTGTTAAAATTAATTAGTTGAAACACAGGAATTTTTCATCCACTTCAGGTTGCTTGGATTGCAAAGAGAACAGCAGACCACAAGGGAGAAGTGAGAGGAAGGTAAACATCTGCAAACTAAATGCAGAATAAGTTCTGGCCATCATCATGTGCTAGAGGTTTGGACATGTTTAGAGAACTACAGGCTGCAACCTGCAAATTGGATCAATATGTTTCTTGCCTGATAAATTTCAGGAGGGAGATAATGGGTCCATTATTGGAAAAGATTGTTGTTGCCTTTTTTTCTAGAGGACAAGGTGACAGATTCTCTTAAAGCAGTAACTGCTTTTTGCTTCTTCACAAACCCATGTGTTGGAAACAAGAGTAATTTCAAACCTTGTCCAAACTGTAATCTGTCTCAGAGTGAGGAGCAGGGAAGAGTTAGAGCATGGCAATGGAGCCAAAGTGCTCAGACATTCCTGATTAAGTAGCTACTAATAATCCCAGGGACAAAATGCTCTACTCACATTGGTCAACTCTTTCCATCATGGAAAACAAGACAAATGTGAAGCCAATGGGACTCGTGTTTCTCATTTCCTACAGCCAAACACAAATGTCCTTGAGTATTTTCTTGTACTATTGATACACAAAGCAATTGACTCAGCTACAGACCATAGCACAGTTAAATCTTGCTGAGATCAATTTTTTTCTTCTTTACCTTACCTCTTGAAAGACTTAAAAGGCAAGGTTTTGTCATCTCCCATACCACCCAAGGAAGACAAAGCACCAGCAGAATGCTGGGGAGATCATGCAAGCAGGAAAGCTGGGCTGCCACAAGTAGAGAGTGACATAATGACATCAAGAACATGCAACATTCTTTTATTATTAATTTTTTTTCCCAATAGTTTACACATTCACTTTTTTCCAATTGTTCAGTTCTGGTCTGATAGGGCAGTTTCTCTCCTGGAACAGGGTTCTTTAAGCTACCAAACTATGGATGTAAAACATGTAGAAACAAGGGGTCTGGGAAACTGGGGTTTACCTCTGTGATAACAGCACTGCAGCGAGGGATATAAAGTCCTCATCTAGTTAATTCTAGAACTCATCTTGTTCCTGGCTCATTTCCCTTTCCACCACATCCCCTCAGCTGCCTCAGTGCAAGCATTTGCCTGGAAATGCCCAAAACCATATAACAGTCAATAAAAAATAATAATTAAAAAAATAATTAATAAACCCCAAACCCATTTTTTTAAACATTAATCACTTCTAAGATCCCATTTAGAAAGATTCTGCTGAGCCACTAAGCTTAGCTGAAGGGAGAGTAACCTCTGGTGACAAATGTGGAAATGAGAGCTTGAAGGCAGTATGCTCTGAGATCAGATCTGTATAATATAGTATCAAAATAATATAAAAATGCAGCCTAAGGGCAAAGACCAGGTATGATTTTTGTTCTCTCTGGTTATTTTTAACTGAACCTCTGCCTGTCCATCTACTATACCTTTACTGGCAGAGCTGGGGTGGTAGCAAATTCGAACTCACTTTCAAGACAGCGTAAAAGTTGGAGAGAAGTCACAAGAGGTAATTTCATTACTAGAAGTTTAATGAAAACTGGCAGTTGGACAGTGAAGCAGCACACAAATTGCTGCCTACGGGAGAGGAAAGCAAAAGGAGCAGCCAAAGTAAATGCTGCCTGGGAAAAGCCAATGGGCAGGTGTGGGTAGACCTGATGGATGGCATGGATGTGTCTCCACAGCACAGGCTGCTCCATGCCTGCAGGGACATGAGGGGGAGCTGGTAAACTGAGGTGGGAGTTTAGGGAACATTAATGGGTTTCAAAGAGGTTTCTCCACTGCTGTGGTGGTTTAACCCCAGATGGCAACTAATCACCAGGCAGATATTCACTCTTCCCCTTGTGCAGTGGGAAGGAGAATGGAAAGCAAGTAAAACTTGTGGGTTGATAAGAAGAGTTTAATACTTCAAATAAAATATTATTAATATTACAGTAATAATTATAATACTATTGAAAAGGAAGATAGCAAAAAGAGAGTGAAATAAAACCCAGGAAAGACCATGATGCACAATGCAATTATTCGCCACCCACTGACTGATGCCAAGCCAGGCCCCAAAGTCATCCATCCAACTTGGCCAACTGTCCCCAGTTTATATAAAAAACATGACATTCAATGGTATAGATATATCTTTTAGTAGTTTGTGTTCCCTCCCAGCTTCTTGTGCACCTTCTTGCTGGCAAACCATGAGAAACTGAAAAATCCCTAAGATAAGCAGTACTTCACAAGATCTAAAACATCAGTGCATTTTCAACACTGTTCTCACACTAAATCCAAAACACAGCCCTGTACCAGCTACCATGAAGAAAACTGACTCTATCTCAACTGAAATCAGGACAACTTCCCAGAGAGTAATTTGTTTCCAGAGATCTGTTGTGCTTTAAGTGTTTGGCAAAGTCTACCACAGCACAGTCCTGGATGGTCTGGGTGTTGACACCAACTTTCTGAGCCCACACTGAGCAAATTCAGTCTTGTTCTGCTCAGGGTCAGAGGTAACTGGAAGCCACATAAACTCACTGGCAGTGCTGAGGCCGAGTTAACTGCACTGAGTCAAAGCTTATAAACACTGCCAATCATGGCAATTTATTAGCTTGTACTCAGCATCATGCTAACTGTGCTACACGGATTGAAAAATGGGCAGAGGGAAATCCCATCTACCAGCAGAGAGCTGTAAACCCTTATCTATAGGTCTGTGAACCCTCACAGAGCACCTGAGTCATGGTGAACTGAAGTATATACCAAACATCTGAAACTTTTTGCTAGATTTTGCAGAAGGCAGAACAAAAAGAGAACTATAAGAGTAGGGAATGGATTCTGGATGAAGGCCGTAGACTGATGAGTTACATAAAGTCTTAAAGGACACCCATGTAGACTTGTGGGAGTTTTCATCATAACTTAAAGACTTTAAAAGAGCATGTTGCATTTGGCTATCAGTGACTTTTTTCAGAAAACCTCTCCTTTGACACTGCAAACTGCCTGCAGGATGGATGTATGGCTCTTTACAAACTTCCCAACAGAAATCTCAACTCACTTGAACCTACAAATGGAGCTACACAGGTGGAAAATTCCAAGACACATCAATGGAGGAATGACTGTGGGACTGACCGTTGTAAAATGTGGAGGCCAGGTTCTCTATCATTAAAGGGGAATGCTCCTGGAGGGATTACAGAAAGCAGGTCAAAACATTCCATTCTCTACAACCAGCTCTCTCAATGGATCTATACTTACTAGGAACAGATATTACATTTGATGCACTATCAATTATTATACATATAATTCATGTGTGACTGACATGACCTGACAGCAAATGGTCTGCAAAACTTTGGCCAGGATTTCAGAGACATATTTGAATAGCTCACACACACCAAAACCAACAAAAACAGACCAAAAAAATAGCAAGAAGGAAGGAATACTTGACAATGGGATGAGAGCTCATTGCAGAAGATGCTATGTCTTTAGCCCTTTGCTCTCTACTCATTTCTTTTCTGTCCTTGTTTCTTTAACACCTTAAAACCGTAAGGTGTGTGAAGAGAATAAAATATAAGAACACTTTGAATGTTTTAATGGAGTGAAAGAACCATGAAGCATTGTAATTAATTACATAAGTGAGTTGGTGGCCTTCAAACATTAAAAGAACAGCATTAAAAGAAGTTAAGTCTCCTCTATGCAAAACACTTTATGTCAATTTTATGAAGTTGTTATATTTCAGACTAGGCCCTTTCCTGGATTTAACATATAACCTTTGCTTTCAAGATCTCATGTCCCTCTGAAACATTTTTTTTTTTATTCTCTTTGATGCTAGTTCCTTGTTATTAATTAGATCAAGTGAGGTTTCCACTGAGACTGTAACAATAGGGACATCCATGTGCTACTTGTCAAGTACTTCTGTAACTGTCTTCAATTGCTCTCATAAGTCTTAGGGCCTCTGTGGAGTCCCGTATTATGAAAATTGTACACTGCTTTTCAAAGCCCTTCCTCTAGTCTATGTAACACTGCAATGTACTTTTGATAGGGGGATGTAAAGCAGAAAATCTTCCTAAGAAAGCCACTAAATGAAATAGGATGAATATCACCACTAGCAACAGCAAGAAGAGTTGGTTTGCTACTCAATGGGAGGAAAAGCTGCTTTAAAGCATCAGCTGTGATCAGAAAACCACAATACTTAACACTGACCACAAAGGAGTAGAAATTCAGGTCATAAGAGCAAAAAGTAGATTAGAGAGCACAAACATTTTTTTTTTCTTTTCAAATAGGCTTGGCCTTATGAATTTCACCCTAAAATATGTAGATAACTGACTGAAGTAATCTTAGTGCTGCTGGCAATTATCTTCGAGGGGCAACATCAGAAACAGTCAACTCATCAAATGCTCAATGGGAAATAAACAACTAAATTTGATGTTGCTAAGAGGGATCTGAGGTTATGCAGAGGGTCACAAACTTCAAGAGTCACTGTCACATATGTATGAATATCAGATTGGAAATATAAAGGAGAAAGTGATCTACAAGACACATAAGAGAATTCTCCTTTATTATTTCATTCTGGAAAGACTTCAGCCATAACCTTAGGTATAATTAGGACAAATATTTGAAGAACTAAATTCTTGTTTAATGTAAAGAAGACAAGACTTGAGGGAAACATGACAAAAGACCCTGAAGATCTAAAAATGGTTGCAAGGAAAAAGGGAATAATCCATTCTTGCTCATTGCAGGTAGGACAGAAATAACTTGCCCGTTAATAAAAAAATAAAATAAAATTAGGCCTTGGAATTAATTGCCCAGAGAATCTCCGTCAATGGAGGCCCTCAGAAACAGGTCAGACACAACTCTAATGAGAAGAAGATCAGTACAGCTGACATAGCTCTGAGGCCCTCAAACTACATGTTAATTTTCTGTGATTCCAGAAAAAAAAACCAACACCAACAAGCAAAAAAAACCAAACCAAAAACAAACACCAAACCTGTGGCTAGTTAGTTGGAGATTTTTTTGGTTTTTTTAGCTCTAGGATATTTTGGGCTGTAGTATGTATTACCTTTTACTTGGTTCATTTTTAATATTGCTCTGAAAGCTCAAAGTTAAAGAGTGTCTTGACCCAAGATACTCTTTCATCTTTCTACTTTCATTTTTGCTGTTAGAGCAAACTGCCTGGTCAAGCTTGCCTCTGATTCTTATAAAGCCTCTTGAACACAAAATTCAGTGGTGTGGTTTTGGTTTTGTTTTTTTTCTTCAAAATGTGGGGATCAATGAAATTATGTAGGAACACATTATTTCCTCAATTATTGCCTACAGCCATTATTGGATTATTTTCAGAGTCAACCAACTCATATTAATATTGTTGTGGTTTCCTTTAAGTTTTGCTTTTTCTTTTTCACTTGTGGCACCTAATAATCAATTTCTTACTATTTTTCCTTTTCTGACATTTGAGTCATTCTAGACAGCATATTTTATGACTCTCAATCTCAAAATGCTATGTATGCTTCACTTCAGCCTAGAAAGAAGACTGAAACTTTCAAGGCTTTGCATTACTATTACTTATGATGTTGGTTGAAATTTGCCCAGTTTTGAGTTCTGAAGATGAACGAAGGTTGCTGCTGAATTAACATGTTGTTAAAGAGTTTTTACAAGGTTGGCAGAGAGAAACTGCATAATAATCACAGGCAGATTCTAATGGTGATAGAATCACAGAATCACAGATATTAGGGGTTGGAAGGGACCTAGAAGATCATCTAGTCCAACCCCTCTGCCTGAGCATTGTAAATACAGTAATTTGTAATAATTTGTTAATTTGCAAGATCAAATTCACCACCATTCAGAAAGTGTGGCCAGAAGGATGAGAGAAATTATCATCCCCCTGTGCTCAGCAATGGTGAGGCCTCTCCTTGAATACTGTGTTCAGTTCTGGGCCCCTCACTGTAAGAAAGACATTGAGGTGCTGGAGTGTGTCCAAAGAAGGGCAACAAAGCTGGTGAAAGGTCTAGAGAAGTCTTCTGAAGAATGGCTAAGAGAATTGGGGTTGTTTAGACTGGAGAAAAGGAGGCTCGGGGGAGGCCTTATTGCTCTCTACAACAACTTGAAAGGAGGTTGTAGTGAGATGGGTGTTGGTCTCTTCTCCCAAGTAACAAGTGGTAAAACAAGAGGAAATGACCTCAAATGGTGGACAGGGGAGGTTTAGATGAGACATTAGGAAAAATTCCCTTCCCAAAATGTCAAGCATTAGAAGAGGCTGCCCAGGGAACTAGACAATCTCTGGAGGTATTTAAAAGATGCACAGACACAGTGCTTAGGGACATGGTTTAGTGGTGGACTTGACATCACTGGGTTAACAGACAGAATCAATTTTAAAGGTCCTTTCCAACCTAAAAGATTACAATTATCTCTCATGTATACAAATTTTTTTAAAAAAATCCGTTCATGTTTACTATTTAAACTGGTAGCCATTCCGCATCCTTTATCTAAAAAGCAGGAGAGAAAGGACATAAACCTGTCAACATTATGCTGGACTGTGGCAGGAAAAAAGGAGGGAATTTTTTCTGTTTATTTTGGCTGGCACTTATCCATCTAAACACTGCTTGATTTTTTAAGTAACAAGCTCTGCAAGTTCCACTGCTCTTTCTGGAGACTTGGACAGTATCAATGACAGTGGATTTCTCCTCTGAACTGCAGAAGATGTTTTAACTGCCTTCCAGAAGTTAAACCATTCATATCTTTCCTTCTATGGCAGCAGAGCCTCACTGGAGCTGTAGCTTATGACTTTTATCTTGTTGTGACACCTGCTTTGGTCAAGGGGATTACTGATTACTGCTCCTGGAAGGTGTCAATACTGATGATGTTCAGTTGAGCAGCTGTCCTCCTCCTTCTATTATTATTATTCATGGCATGTGATTGATACTTCTGAGGGCCTTAGTGATAAAAAACTTGGAAGTTCTTTGCTGTCTTTCTTTTAAAGGAACCTTAATGGACAATTATGGTTTCTGAAATGTGCTAGAGCCACCATTTCACCTTATCTATTGTTCAGATATCTCTGTGTAGCCAGAATGTGGGCAATGAAAAGGTGCAAGATGTGTCATTATCCATATGCTGAGAGCTATCTGTTGCACACTTACTGCCTCTTCAACAATGTCATTCATTACCTAGTATCACACTGAGCAGAGTTTAAAGGATAGGAGAGAAGACACTAACAGTGATTTCACCTAGACAAAGCTAAGCTAAGGCATAGAATGGAGTCCATAATTAATTATATTTAATTATCGAGCTTATAAATTCTGGGCTTATTTTACATAATTTGTATCCATCTGAAAGTCATTACAACTATATTCAACACCTTAACATTGGCATTTGTGTCAAAAAGTTAACAACACACAGAGGGATGCAGGTACATGGGAGTAAGAAAAAAAAAAGGGTTTTAAATGGTACCTATAGTATCTGCAAATGCATATTCTGAAAAAATAGATATACAAAATCAGCTACAATGTAAAGTGAAGTTTCCTGAGTGAAAAGTGTCCAGTCTGTGGACACTGTGTAGTTCGCAGACATCTCTCAACCATTTCCCAGTTCATATGGGAATAGAAGGTAAATTTGCTATCTGGGTTAGTTGGTTCTTTTTCCCTATAGCCATATTCATTTCAGACTGTTGCATAACTTCTGCTCTGGCCACAGCTCTCGTTAGAGTGAGCAAATTGTCATTTTGTATTTTCTAATAATACTTGCTCCTTGTCTTGATGTGGACAATAAAAATAAAACAAAACAAAACAACAGAGTTGGAACCATCATTAAAAATAAAAAATGCATGTATGTGCTCATATTAGTTTGCACATACAACTCATGATTAGGACACAATAGTCTTCATAAATGCACAATCCTGTTTTAATTTGTTTTAATAAAATGCAACTATCCCTCCATGACAGCTTTATGAGGTTTATTTTCCCCACCCTCCCATTTTATTTTGCCACACTTCCTTGGAGCATCTAGCTTATAGATTTTCTTCAGCTACCAGGCTATTTGGTTTCCATCTGCTCAATAATTCAAATACATGCATCAAATGCACACATGGCACATTTCCAGGTAGTAAAATCCCCTTTCCTTTCTGTCCTTTCGTAGCCAGGTAATTTCCATATAAGATGCACAAAGAGAACATGTTCCTCCACAGTTCTGCTCTGTGCATCAGCTCCCCTCACTTTCTATCTGCAGACTGGTATGCATTATGTACGAGCAGCCACCTCATTGTCCTGGCAGCCTCTGGTGGCACAGATAATCTGTGAGCAGAGTTCAGTGGCATGAAGGGTT
Organism: Ceyx melanurus; assembly: GCA_024611195.1. Taxonomy (NCBI): domain Eukaryota; kingdom Metazoa; phylum Chordata; class Aves; order Coraciiformes; family Alcedinidae; genus Ceyx; species Ceyx melanurus. Next base: position 84,195 of record JANHGL010006358.1, read on the forward strand.
TGGCCTCTCTGGCAGCCTGGCTCTAAGGCAGGCACGTGTATCAAATACACTGGTAGCAAGGCTCTCCAAGTTCACACGCAGTGCTGGTATGGTTTGGTTGCCATGCTTACATGCTCCCATGGAAAAGTGCTCTCCCTATGCTTTTTTCCCTCCTTTCTCCCTCTCTCCCATGACTTTTTGTCAGGTTGGTATCTTGCCAGTTGTGTTTTCATTATTGAAGAATTAACAAGACAAACTCTCTCCACCAAACCCCACCTAGGAGCCAATCTGGGCTGACCATGTACCCAGAAGGCTGTAACAGAAGGATGGACAAGGCAGAGGTACCAAGGCCCAGGAGATGAGGGTTTCCCATCCCATGCAGCAGCAATAAACTATTTTCACTCACTTTGTTTTCATCTGCTTCTCCCAAAACCAAGATACTTGTTTTGCTGTAGGGGTGCCCATGGCAAAGGTTTGAGGAAACACCAAGAGGCATTTGGAGAGATTCATCATTAAGTGATTCCAGTAGAAAAATCTTAGAAACTTCAGCAAAAAATGAATGAAACTCCAACAAAGCAAGAACAAGGAACGAAGATGTCAGGCTTCTCTGGAGAATGTGTAAGAGGTCACAAGCAGGAAATAAAAGAGAGTTTAAGAGAACAAGAACTGTGGAAGAGCAGGACATACTTATGAGAAAAAAACAAAACAAAACATGAAATCTGCAGTGAAAGACATGGGGTAAATGGAAAAAGCTAGCCTGGATTAAATTAATTATTTGGCTAGATCAGTATCCTGGTTTCTTTCAATGTCAATACCAGATGCTACAGAAAAGTAGTACAAGAGACACCCACAGAGCTGCATAAGAAACATCACCCAAACCTGCAGACTGGTGATTTCAGCCTTCAGTCACACAACTGCTGTGTAATTGCTTTATAACTGTGTAATATATAAAAAAGTATACCTGTGATGGTATTATTATTGATGTAAATATCTATTTCTTGCAAAGCTTCAATGCAATACTTTTTGATAATACCTTGGGGCAATACTTTCCAAGGGGAAATTACACCTTCTATCTCCTTTTCAGTAGAAATGTCTTGCCTTTTAATTTAATTGGGTTTCCTTTGCTTCTGCATTATAATAAAGGTGCAGCACAGCCATACACATGCCCCTTAGTATACATACATCTAATATGAGCACATATCAAATTAATATCATATTTATGCTCTTTTAAAAAGACACAATGTTATTTCTGTGCATATCACTAAGTTATTATGCTTCAGGAATAAGACTTATGAATAATGAAAGTTTTAAAACACGTTTTATTACAAAAGACATGTCTAAACTTTCTCTGCATAGCAGCTGTTTACTGCATTTGTATCAAATTCATTGGGATACAGGCCCAACCATGCTTTCCCTTGGCAAAGTAAGCAGTAGTTCTTGGAAGACTTTGATTAACCATGATTCAAACAACACTCAGATATGGAAAGGAAGATTTTATAAAGCTGCTGCTGCTAGTTGAGGATTTATAACACAAATGACAACACCTGCAACAAGTTTTCTCCCTTCATCCTTAATGTCTTTTAGTGTTTGCACTTCTTTCTCCTCCCATGCCAAAGAAAAACCACAATTTTTGTCCTAAGGGATATCATCATTAATGAAAGAAACAGTGCAGTCAAAGCCCTAGCATGAGAGAGATCATTCAACAGTTGTGCAATTACTCTGAAAAGCTACTTATTTTTGAACACAGAGCTTTCACTCAACACAGGCCTGAGGCATCACAATCAGATTTCTATCTGTGGCATCTTAACCAGTCTGATCTAGGGCTTTTGCTCATAACAGAAGCTGTAGCCTTGCGTGAGGTTTATATCTAGGTTGAAAGAATTTTGAAAGCATTTTGGATCTGGGTTTGCTTTAAAAGGTATTACCAAATCATAATAATTTTCAAGATTTAAATAAAAGTTGTTTTGGATACCTCTCATCCCTTAAATCCACCTGGTTTTGTTTTTATTGAAGGTTTACAAGCCACTTTCCCTGCAGAATTCCTACAGACTAGTGGAATAGTAAGTGACTATAGAGGAAACAAGGAAAGCAGTAATGCTCAGCATGCTCTCAGGTAAACCAAGCAAGTGAAATAGACTATATATTATAAATATGAACATTTTTGAGAATTATTATTTAGGTCCAGATACAACTCACACAGACCTTGAGTGTGATTTGATAGCAGGCTATGACCACCTAGATGGAAAAGTTGATTCCTATTGGTTTTTCTGAGCAGATTTCTATAAAAATGCTGTTCAGTACTACCTCTGAAAGCAGTAAGAAATCAAATTTTCCTTTGTTATATAGCTGCATAGGAAAACATATTGAAATGCAGGGGAGTGTTTTCTACCCTCTAAATCATTGCGATCGCAGGCCACAGTGTTTGTAAAACTATCATTCTGGCTGACAAGGACAAAGAATTAGCTATGGGCTCCTTCCTGCTCCTTGCCATGCTGGCACTACAAGAGTGATGCTGTTATTATTCTGCTCTTTTTACAGTCTCTTAAACATAAACTTTTTTTTTTTCTTTTTTTTCTTGAACTTTCCTGAGTGCCTCCTGACCCAAATGCCCCAGTAATTCTACTGACCCTTTGCTAAGTGTGTTTCTCAAAACATCCACAGCTACAGCTCACATATTAGCAGCCTGGGTGGGCCTTTTAGGGTAATGCAGTTTCAAGATACAGGGGAAAACATAGGTGGTGAAGTGAAAATGACTTACAGGCCCAATTCCTTTCTGCAGTTAAACTCTATAAACTGCATTAATTCACTTCAAAGGAAAGACAAACGGGTTACTCTGCATTTATACAATCACAGAACAAAGTTCTAAACATTTTTCAAGCAACAAAAATTCTTTTTCGCAACACTTGCTCCAGAATAAAATTAAATTTTAATTTGGTTTGCATGCATTTGAGACTAAAAAAAAGATAAGTTGGCACAAGAGTCTAGGTGCTGAAATAGTCAGAATGCAACAGTTTACAGACCTGTATGAAGGAAGGTAATTTCTCTGCAGCCCCATCACGGTATTTCCAAAGGAATGTTGCAAATTCTCATGGCCAAGCCTGCAAGAGGAATGAACAGTTAAAACTAAAGAGTTATAAAGGAAAAGTAAATAAGATCAGCTGTCTCCTTGGATATGCAATGCTAAAAGTCAGTGTAGAATTGGTTTAGAGGATGTTGAACATTCTAAACTACGGCCAATTATTAAAATAAAACAAAGTCAGAGTAAAATAAAATACACAATGGTAAGTTGTTTTTAAAGATGTTATTGAAAACATAAAAATAACATTTCATAAAAATGCAATGAGTATGTGGGACTGGATAGGAAAGGAAATAAATAAGAGAGAATACTGCACCAATTTATATTCCCTTTGTACTGTCTGTAATACAGACCTTAAAGTGCACGTTTTCAAAAATACAGCATATCAAAGAAGCACACATTTATTTCTAGGCATGGTACTTCTAGGCTTCTGGTAAATTAAACCAGAAATAGGCTAGTGGAAATGTGCTGCGTGAGAAAGCATGTACTGATGGGTTCTGCCCAACACCAGTAAACAATTGTTTTCTCCTTTAACTGAAGGAATTTCAGCAGTAAACAAATTTCTCGTGCCTTGCATGAATTCTTCAACAGAGTCAAAGCAAAACTCTCTTTTCACACCTCCTGCATGTGCTATTCCAAGTCAAAATACAAGTTCTGTTCTGTGAGATCTATCAGTTGCTATGTTTTCAGTTAAGACAACCATGATACACAAGGGATGATGACACACAAGACAGTAAATCTTTCTGCTCTAATCCCCCTGGAATCCACACCCGTTGTTGTAAGAATAATTATCTGGGTATCCCCAAGGCCAATTTTTGCAATTTTTGTATAAAAATCACCTCTTGCATAAGACATGAAATTTAAAATCATCCCCTTCACAGATATCATTGAGTCACTTCATTACCTCTGGGACAGAGATAAATTATGCATTCCTTGATTCTCTTTAAAATTTTAGATGCACAAAGGGACGGAGCAGCATCTAAATGGCACTAAAAATATAAGGCATTCAAGAAAGAAACAATAACTTGTATTAACTGCTACAGTGCTCGGAAGGCTCCCTGCCTGGTCAAGAAAAGCACATGAAGCTCTGAAACAGAACAGCAGGCTTGCATGCTAATGGCTGCCAGTGACAAGGACTCATTGAATGTCACTGCTTCACATACTGCGTACTGTTCATTTTTCTTATCTCTGTGACCTCTCCTTTGAAATGACTGATGAAACTGCCATGAATTAGCATCTCTGCTTCTGGGCATTTGCCACCAAGAAGGCAATTGGGTAACATCTCTACTAGAACACACACAAAAAATAAAGCAGACAGAAAGAAATATCATAATCTCAACAAAAACTAGTTGCTACATCTGTTAAAGGATACTGAGAATGTACTGCAAAAGGACTGCCTCTCTGAAGCCTCCTCATTAGTGTAGTTTTTACCTTGATGCCCTTTAAGAGTATTGGCTTGTCACAATACATGCATTCACATTGCAGACTTGGCTAACATTTTCATAATTGGTGTGAATAAAAAGGAATAGCTGTTACTGCAAGAAAAAAAAGAAATGTCTCTGTTCTGATGCCCTGCTGCTATGATGACCTATTTCACACTAGCATCTGTTCTCTTCTGATGAACTGCTCCAGATGTAAGCTGGCAAAACTGCACTGCAAGTATGTTACCCAGACATCCACTGAGTGCTGCAGATGTTTTCTTCCATGCTTCACATTTAATGTGTGCCTGATTATTTGTTTTCTTTATTATTTCAACTACTTGGCCCACAGAATTTCCTATGAAGTTCACAGAATCTGGGACCCAATCTGCAGCCATAAGGAGCAGCTTCCTTTGTGTGAGCTGCTTCATTAATGCCCAGAATAACCAGCCAAAAAAGCCTTGGTCTGAATTGCCAAAAGAAACACAAACTTCAGTAATCTATTATGCCTTAATATTATTTGCCCGAGGATTTAACACAATTCTCATTTCAATTCCAAAATTACAGATATTTGTAATATTCAGATGCATCAGTCTGAATAAAAATATTATGCCCATTCTCTGCCTCAAGCCCTTGACCTGAATGAGGTTAGTGACAGGGATATGAATGACTTGAGCAGAAAATGAAACACAAAAGTAGTTTTATCGTGAAGTACAATATTTCTTCTGTCACTTAACCATTTTTTTCCCCTCTCAAAATTACAGGGTAGACTGCAAATCTTCCAGGCTAGCAGCCACTACGACAGCCTAAGTGCCATTTAAAGGAATAATAATTTATGAGACGCCTTGGTAGAATAGCAAAGGTCAGAGACAAGACTCCCCAGGGAGGAGAGGATGACAAAGGTTACAAATATGACTAAAGACTCGCCTACAGGAAGGTATTTTCTTGGAAGGAAGATGTTTTCTTGAAACAGCTTCATCCTACCTAACACACAGCTGCCTCATCCAAACAAATCATTCAACTTTAAATTAGCTATAAGGCATTGCTTATGAAATACACTTCTGAAATTCATAGCTTGGCTGTGGATTCAGGGCCCACTAAGGTGCAGGCAAACACAGGACACTGTAGGTCTGTCCCACGGGGCACAAGGGGATGCCCAGTGATTGTCCCTCCTGGGCAATCAAACTTGAAAAATTTCCAGAGTCTTTGCAAGCCAGTCCCCAAACAGATACCACTTTGGGGACAATCAGTACCATTTTCAGACCACCACAGACTGGTGCAGTTTCTCCTAGAAGCCATGTGAAGATTTAGTATATAAGGAGCTTAAGACAAACCATTGACACACGGCTCCCAGGCAGTTGTAAATTTGCACACCAGCCATCACACCACACAGCAGTTTGGGCTACAAACACACAGCTACAGCATTCCCCCCATTCAGCTGCCACAAGTACAGAAAAAAAAAAGGATGAAAACAAGCATGAACAACTCTTCTTGGCACAGCTCCACACTCCGCAGCATCATCTCTGGGCTCATAAAATACACATTAACTGGTGGGAGAAGCTGGCACTGCAAACCTGGGGGTAACTGGTGCTGTCTGCAGAACATCAGAGTGATAAAGAAAAGCTTAACCTGAAGCCAGCATGACAAGACAACTATCTCTTCAGAAATGTGTGGCCATAACCATTTTGAAAACTGACACTTTCCAACTGTCCCCAATCAGTTGTGGGAAGTTTCTGCAGCCAGGAACTTGTGGAGGAGCTCTCCATGGCTCTGAAGGGTATAGATGGAATATGTGCCAGTCAAGGAGAGGTTATTGATTGCTCATAGTATAAAGGATTGTTCTTAATTGCTTCAGGACAACTGCTAGAGCCCATCTTCTTGGTATTTGATCTCCATGACAAGCCTCCCAGTTCATAAAGAGGTACCTGAGAGCCTGGTAACCATTCAGGTAGATTCCCACAAGGTGGCATTTGGGGATTCTCATCTATTTCCTGAACTAAACCAGAGCAATTTGCTGAAGAGCCACAGACATTCACACTATCTGCATTCCCTTGCTCTGGCAGTCCCTGCTCCATCAGCATGGCCGATGAAGCCTTTGGCTGGCTGTTCAGAACAGATCATAGAACATTTTCACAGTCCCATAATCACACACTGACAACAGCAGAGTGTGCCTTGGGGAGAGGGAAGGGCAGAAGGCAAGCAGAAGGCGAGATGCAGCTGAGCAAGCCTCCGATTGTAACAGCATCTTTTATCCTGCACATTACCTGCAGGAAGAAGGAAATGACACAGGAACATTGCAAACACAACCAATAACCCAGGTGATGCCTACTCCCAAGTGACAAATCTCCCAGGCATGCTGCCAGGGAGCCCTCCTGAACCTGGCTGAGGAACAGAACTGTCATTTCCAACACGTGCTTCACCTCACGCTTACAGCCTCTTACTCCAGCATGGCAGCTTCTTCTGAGGGCCAAGTCTTGCCAGGCTCTACGTGAGGGGTTTTACACTCTCTCATCTCAGTTTTGTGGGCTTTCCTTCCTTTATTAATTTTAAAGAGGATGGGGGGGTTGTAAACTCACCGTTGGGGATATGTCAGTGTTTGCTCAACATGTTCTATATACCTTTATTAATTTTGTATTGAATGGTGGATGTGATTTCACCCTGGGGTGAAATCAGGGAAAGCAAAAGGTCTTTCCCACAGCAGCACAGCTGTGGAGAAGAGGAGGTTATTTCTCTGTGGGTTTGTTTTGAGTGATTTGTGTGCTTTCTAAAGCTGAAGAACATGTGCTTTCAGGAACAGGCAGTTTCAGTGCCATGACTTACTGGGCTGAAGAGGCTGATTATCTTAACGTAGCATTTGTTATGCAAGTCTTAAACTACATTTTAAAAGCAGCAGATGATGCCTTTTTATAGTGCAAGAACAGTATGTAGAGAGGGGAATTAAAAAGCTTTCAAAATTAAAACTGATTTCCAAATAAACCTTATTTTTTAACAGTACACATGCACAAAAAACACAGGTTCACGTTTTAACTCTTGGCTACAAAGTTTTACATCTTGGCTCACTGCAAAAATTGCCTCAATTAGTGTGACCAGCTTGGCAGCCTGTCATTTGCACCCCTGTCATTCCTGGCCCTGCAACAAGCTGACACTTGGCTTGGAGCATGCAGGGACACCCAGTGTGTTGGACTGATGGTCCCTTAGGCTTGATAGAGATATGGCAGAGTTGCTCACTTATAGATAGCTCTTTGCTATCTACTTTCAGTTCACACAGCAAGGTTACACTCCAACATAGCACAGCCCTTTGCTTCCAGACTCTTGGTCTCACTATAACATCATTATCATGACAATCAAAGGCATGTTCCTTTACAGTCCTAGTATCCTGGAAAAAAAATCCCAGACAAAAAAAAATAAAAATAATGCCTCCCTCAATTTCCAGATATTCCCAGGTCACAATTTGTTTTGCCAAATGCTGGGAAATAGTAGAGTGGTGTCCTGGTGAGTCTGGACCTTTCACATAAGACAGCCAAAAGGCAAGAAAACTACAGGTGCTGTTTAGTTTTTCAAAGCATAAAAAAATCCCAACATGTTTTTTCAGTTGTAATTCTTCAGTGTAAGGTACAGAGCCTGCATCAACTTTTGGAAACCTCTGAACAACATAGGTTTATTTTTCCTCTTGTTCTACAGACTTTCAGAGCACAAAGTTTTGGGGTTTGTAGCTCCTCTCTATCTCCTCAAGTGCTTGAAGGATGGAAGCCAGCCCTATCCTTACTGCACACATTCATCTGGATTGGGATTCCTCTGTATGGCTGACTACTCTGTGAACTCTCAGTCCAGAGACCTGCTGCAGGGAGGGTGTTCATGGGGCAAAGCTATCAATCAATAAACAGCAATTTGGGCACAGTTTGCTGTACGAGGAAGGGAGTTGAATATTCACATGGGCAGCCTAATGCTTTTGTTTGCCTTTCACCTTCTGTGGCATGGAGGACATCTGACCAGACAGCAAAAGACCTGTTTTGCTCAGAAGGTACCACAGGAAGATTTATACTTATAAATATAGACTTCCCAAGATTTATGCTGCTGAACAGTACCTTCCTGAGATTAGTGCTCATAACAAACTTGAAGTGGTGAGCTGAATTAATTACTTGTTGCAGCAAAACACGTTACAGACTTGAAAACTGAATTATGGACTAGCTGGCTCTCACCACACACATTTATGGTGTAAGTCATTCTTTTCCTAACCTAGTGCAGCTGGTACATGAACTCCTTGCGTGACTGATGGCAGGGGCAGAGAGTTTCTGCACAGAGAAGCACGGTTCTCATTTTGAGCATCTGAAAGTACTGAACTGCTTCAGTTGAAAAATGAGTGAAGGAAGCAGGAAGGAAAGGGGCTAGGGGACTGCAGCTGGTTGTCATGGGCTCTGCAGGTCAGTGCTTTTAGACTTGCTGAATACTGCTGGATTTTGAACAAGTGGGAGGGCAAGAGGAAGGGCAGGATTTGGAACCTGGCTTGCATCCATCCAAGACAGTAACATGCAACCCACAGGAAAAGCAATAAATACCAAGTGCTTCTATGCTGTGTCATGGCACACAATGCTAATAGCCTCTAATAAAGGCTAATGCAATAATAAAAGCCTTCTTGCTATGCAGCCAGCAGCCTGGGTGTTCCCAGAGACTGAAGGTTGGATGGCAGGCAGGGGGAAGAGACTAAAAGAAGTCAAGCTGCCCTGCCTACCTGTGAGCACCTTGTTAGGATCCTGCTTAGTGCCCCCACAAAGGGGGACAGGAGTCAGCCAGTGCTCCACTTCATTTGATTATTAGCTGTGTCCTGGACAAACTGCAGGTCAGCCATGGTATTCTGTGCCCAGTTCCTCTCCAAGTACTCTAAAAACAGAAGAGGAACTGGCTAGAGTTCTGATTTCTGTCCTTCATGTTCCTGCAAGTCATCTTGCTCTCCTCTCTTTCAATGCCATTGTTTATGAAACTCTGTAGGGGAATTTAATTCAGCCATTGTCTCTCCTCACCCTGGAGAAGGTTCATCACAGTATTCCAGTACTTAAATGGCAGCTACAAAGAGGATGGAGGCTCTCTCTTCATTAGGAGCCACACAGAAAAGCCAAAGGGCAACTAGGAGCAAGTTGCACCAGGAAATGTTTAATGTCAATATAAGAAAATATTTTATAATGAGAACAGTCAACCACTGGAAACAACCTTCCCTGGAACATGGTAGAGTTACCATCACTGGAGGATTCCAAGATGCAATTGGACAGGGTGCTAGATTATCTCATCTAGGCTCCCTTTTCTTTCAACCTCTCCAAGCTTTCAAGGTTGTGAGAGCTAATTCTGTAATTAGTTATTTCCATCACCCAAAATCCTACTTCTCTAGAGAATGATTCCCAGAGCTTTCCATCCAGGCTTCCAAAATTGTCCATATAATCTAATCTCTCACTCTGAGGACAAGGTGATAAAATAATGTACATTGAAAGGGACCACTGGGGGTCATCTGGTCAAACCTGCTGCTCAGAGCAGGTTGCTCATGGTCTGCTCTAGAGAAGTTTTTAATATCTTTGAGGATGGATATTTCACAACCTCTCTGGACAATCTATGTCACTGTGAAATATGTGAGCAAAATACACAGATTTTTTTTTCTATGAGTTATTGAGTAATAATAATATTGAGTAATTGAGCTTAAATTACTGCTGATCTTAAAGGTAATAAAACCAGCAGTAATTTATCCATTATAACATAATAAGGATCTGTATCATGCAAGCACAGATTTTCTTAATATCAGTGTAGCAGATTAAATGCTGCAGAGCACCAGCACGAACAGATCATCAAATGGGTCAAAAAGTGGTATGAATCAAATGACTGCATAGGCATCTCTGTAACCCAGCACATGTATTTTGTATAAATATATATATAAAAGACTGCAACCTATTCAGTCTTTGTCAAGACGACTTATTTGCATTTTCTATTCAGATTGATGACATCTTGCAAATAAAATAATTCATTGGTCTGCAAAGCTGCACCTTCAGTACAAAACACTGCAACCTCCATAAACCTAGAAATGAGACCAGTGAGAACAGGAGGGAAGAATGTCCAAGATAGATTGGGAAAAAATCATACCTGCATGTGGGAGGAATAATAGTGATGCATCTACCACCTTTGTAAGTAACTCCTTCAGCAAGGAGCAAGTCTGACTGAGACACATTAGCAGCAGAAGGTTTAGAGAAAACAACAGCCTGGAGGAGAATGCTCTTATCAAGATTGCAAATGTTGGCTCTATTAATGTAAAAGCAACTTTACATTATGATGTGGTTTTTTTACAGTGGAAACAGCAGCTTCATTTGAGTCCATACTCAGATATGATCATAAGGAGCAATGGGAAGAAAAACTTCAGTTTCTTCTTTGTTAGTGGAGGAAAAGAATGAGAATCAAGAAGGCTCTTACATCAGGAATAGAGCTCAAAGCTGGCAGAAGTTCCTAATCAGTGCAGTGCAATGATTTGGGAAATCTGCACATGAAATACAAATTCTGGTTAATATTTAAGACATTATTGAGATGAGCAACTCTCTCTGTCATTAATACTTTTCTGCCACTGTGGATATACCATGTGGACAAGATTCTCAACAAGTCCCTTCTAGATCAGAAACATCATCCACTTCCTCCATTCTTCTGGAGGGAAAGCACTAAAATGTCAGAAGTAATACAAACCTTTTTTTTTTTTCTTTTTGCCCTCTCTTGTAAAAGGCTTATTCCAAATTATTTTCACTTACAATAAAGTATTGTCCTTGCAACATTTATGCACTGATGCTATGGGATGATAAGTTTTATGAAGTGGGAAGTGGTCATTTGGACAGCACTGTCTTCTTTAAAACCAAGATCCATTACTTTAAAACACAGCTGCAGAATACTTCTAGCAGGGGTGGAAGCACTTGCCATACATGTATTTGTTTAAAATAATCTGATGGGACTGGGGCCACAAAGTGATTTTTGTGGTTGGAAGAGGTCAATAGCACAACTAAGGCTGAAAACCACTGTCTTAAACTATTAAGAGTGGAGAAGAGCAAAGTCATGATTTGGAAATACATTTTTTTGGGGACTACAGATTAAAGGAATGAGCAGTGCTTGAGAGGCTTCCAAAAAGCTATTTCTTACTAGATAAACTATGGGAATGGAGATTTTCTGGAGCTTCTTGCTAGCCTCCACTTTCACTTCCAGTTGTTGTTTGTCACATAATTAAGTCTGGAGGGGATACACGTGAGTCTTGCCATGCCAACGTTCACATACAACGGGTTCTGCTTGAGATGATAGGAGAATTTCTGGCTACCTATCAGCAAGAATCAGCAAGGGCACCTTGAGGGATTCTGTGACTCCATGCCATTGCAGTAATGAGCAGGCAGATGCCCTTGATGAAAGGAAAGGTCATTATTTTTCTGAATAGTTTCCCTACCTGAATGACCAGCATGCTCACTCCCAGTTTAGCAAGCTGCTCTTTAGGTAGAAATTGCACTGACAAACACTTTTAGAAAAATAAAAGTATAACTAGGGTCTGTTAGGTTTGGGATGGGCCTTTCCCATGTTACCACTGACTTTGGAACCTGCGACTAGTAAAAAAAACAACTTTCAGCAAAGGAAAACTAAAATGAAATAAACAATTTCCTCCAAAAAAAAGCAATTTATAAGGGGGTGTCTTCCATGAGAGAATATTAATGGCACCCTGTCACATCTCTATAGCATTGCACGTGGAAAGTTTCTGCAAAACCAGCCTGGATTCACTGAACACCAAAGAACAAGAATTTTGTACTTGAATTAATTTTTAAAGCACTTGTTCTTGCACAAAAACTACAATTGCACTGTGTCTGCACTCAAGCAACTAAAGCCATGCAAATTAAGGTCATGTTCTGAACAAAACAGATTCCTCCTGTGCCTACAAGTGACTTGTATGTGTGTTTGTAATTCAGCCATTGCTAAGGCATCTGTGCCATGAGCTAGTAATATTATTTCATAATAAATAATAACAGAATTATGGAAAAGCTGCATGCACAGGCAGCTTTTATGCTGAAGAATGTGTAAGTACAAATGGAGGTCACCTCTGGAAAAAATTGAGACAAGGCCTACTCCTAAGAGACACGGTTTCAAAGAATAGCAGCCATTTGTGCAGCTGAACTTCTGTGTCTGCAAGCACATGTCCATATTAAAGCTAATAAAAGCAATAGTCAGGGAAAAAAAAAGTCTCATAAAGCATTTCCAAACCCAGAAATGGTCTGCATGGCTGGTAGCAGACAATGTATTTTGCACCCTAGAAACACAAGTGTGGCTCTACTCTGAAATACTACTTTCTACTTTTATACAGGCTCTCCAGTTGGACAGAAATACTTCAATTTAGTTTTTTTAAGCTTTTGAACATAGAACCTCTTAAAAAATTAACAAGGTGTAAAGGGCTCACAGAGAAAGCCTGAGCCTGTTTTTAGAATCAGCTCAACAAAAGAAATCCTCACTCTTGACTGCAAGTTTGCAAAGACAAATATCCAGATTTCTGCAAAGGTCATTTCAGGTAAAGGTTTGAAATTCATACTGTTTCTTTAGATATCCATGTGTATATCCAACAGGAATTAGGAAGAAAATACTTTGTTTTCTTTGCCTGGAATTTACCACCTTGAAAATCAACTTGTTAAAAGCCCTAGTTTCCATCTGCCAACAGCACCACAGCATATATATTGTGCTTGAAGTGCAGAAAAGGATATGAAGTCCTCAGAAAATCCATATCTGTTTATAAAATATTTTGATGATGTTTCCTACAAGTTTCCAAGTGATGGCTGGGTCAGCAAGCTCTGGCACAAAACAGCAGACAGCTGGGTGTGGACTAGACAGCTTGTGGACAGGAGTCAGGCTAAGGACAGCATTTGAGCCAGAATGGTTGTTTCTACACTGGAAATAAGGCTCTAATTTCTAAAGCATCTGCAGGATACTCCCTGTCAAGGAAAAAAAAAAAAAAGAAAAAAAAAAGAAAAAAAAAAGAAAAAAACCCACTTGATTTTTAAACACAGTCCTTAAATCTACTTTACTTAGATTTATGTTGTAAGAGGATTTATGACTAAGATAGGAAAAAAATCCAAACTATGTTTAAAGGTCCAATCCTGGCAGTCCACATGCATGTAAATTGTTCTGTACAGGTCAGTATCACCCACTTGAAACTGGTTGCTTTATTTGTGGCATAAATTTCTTCCAATTAGTCAGATAGCTGGAAATGTCCTGTTTCAAATAAAACCCAAGAATATACAATATTTAATATACATTTTGTAGGGCAGCTTGAAAAACTCCTACGAAAAATGTTTTTCAAAACCTTTTTCCTCACTGAACAACTCAGCAAAGTGTGTCCCTGACAAAGGCCCATAAGGGGCCGAAATGCTGGTTATTTGTTCTCTTTTGCTTTTTACAAATGAAGCAAAATACAGTTAATACATTATGCATGTCATCAAGCATATTTTTATTTAGCCTGTTTTGGTTTGCTGTGCCTTGGGAACTTTATTTTGATTTTGTTTTTCTGGTTAATAATAAAATCGAAATATTAGGGTAGCACATCAATGAACCTACAGCACACGAGATTTAAGATTCAATGAAATGGCTTCTCCACATCTCTTCCCCACTCCCTTATCAGCCACGAAACCAATCTCAACAAGCTGGCCTGTCACAGGAGCAGTGTGGGCCAATTGCTATTAGTCATTTCATTCTCTGTTAGGATGATCTGTTCTTTCAGGAATAAGATAGACTTTGCCAGTAACATGCTATAGGGGCTCATTACTGTACAATTTGGGTACAGAAACTACTCTGTGCCTTATACTCTCAGAATTAGCATTAAGGTAGCACTTAAAATAGGTAGGCACATTAAAAAAGCTAAAGACAAACCCCAGTCACAAGGAATTTACTCCTATTGCAGAAGTTAAAGAGAGTGAACAATAAAGCTAAGGGAGAAAGAAGGGGAAGAAAGGACAATTGTCATGAGATGAGATAGTTAATTACAGTCACTGCATTCCCATCTCAATACCACTTTTTAATATGAGTTTAGGATGGAGGCGTATCTTTTGGCATTTAGTAGCATTTGTGTTCTCCTGGGAAAAGAATAGATTAAGGAAAGTATCATCAAAGAGGTGGGAAGCAGGGTGGTGGTTGATGGGTACTGTTGGGGCTGAAAGCAAAGTTCAGACTACATGACAAACACAGTGAGGCAGAGAGGTGTAGTGAAAGGAACTGTGCTTTCAATACACCACAAAGAGGAAGAAAAGCTGTAAAAAAAGGAATTTTTCAAGGGCAGGAGTACATGAATGAGTGTTCACATAGCAAGGCTGAGGGGTAGGTTTTACCCCAGCAGCATTCATCACTATCTTGCTCTACCCCACTGTCTGGAGGGCAGCACTCATACACCATACCTACAACAAACTGGTATTCTTGGGATGCTCATTTCCCAGTTCCTCTTATCCAAAGGAATATCCTTAATCAGTCCCTAACAGTCCCAAAAGACTTCCAACCTAGGACAAAGAAAGAATATCTACATGGACACTCTTCTGGAAGGTCATTTTGTATTTTTGCTGACCAGAAATTATCAGTTTGTTTGTGTATCTCTAGACAGCAATCTACAAACGTGCTGCCTTCCTTCTCATACAGCTTCAAGACAATTTGGACAGAACCAGCCCTGTTCCTGGCTCTTCAAAGACTTCATCCTATAGGTCCCATGCAGCAAAAAAAAGTTATTCTGAAACTCTCAGTGGAGAGACTGTCCCAGTCCTTCACAAGGTTTTGGAAGATGGTTCCAGGATGTCACCCTCCCCTCTCCTCTTGTTTGAGCACAAAATCAATGGAGCTCCTCTATTGTGAACAGCACCCAGGGATGGAAATGATGTTACAGAGAAGAAAATCTGCAGCCTTTCCTATATGTGATCTACTTAGAACCAAATTCTCCTCTTTCCTACCACAGTTTCTGTTTTCCTAGTGGTGATTTTATTTCATTTGATGGCTTTTTTTAATGGCTTTTTTTTTTTTTAAGTTGATGTATGTCCATTTGTATGTATGTGCTTATTTCCCTTAGGTCTGGTGAGACCCTGAAAAGGTGCAAATTAAGTGCTGAAGTGAAGCTCCTCAGATGCAAGCTGAAGGGACTGTCTGCCTAGGTGAGGGAAAAAAAGGAAGGGCTTCAGTGTTTCACAATTAAATTGTCTAGTTCTGCCAGTCCCTATTCTCCACCTCTCCCTGCACACTTCTCAGCTGTACTCAGTTTACAGTCATGCCTAAACCATGTGGCATCCCACACACACAGCTAACATCTCTGGGAATCACACACACTTGAACTGAGCAGGAACTTTCCTGGCTCATAGCCTGGGAATGAGCTGAACAGGGCTGGGAAGCTGGTACAAAAAACCCTCACTGGCAATTCCCATTGGCATCTTGGTATCCTTCCTCTGATAAACCTTCCCAGGGTACCTCCTAAGGCTCCTACAAGATTCACAGGCAATTTAAGAGACAATTGCTAAATCTGGACTGAAATGTAAGGCTACAAACTGCCTTTTTGGTGATGTTACTTGTTCTTGTGCCTGATAATTTTCAGCTGCATGGATCACCAGTTCTGACAGCTGAGATCAGGCTGGTAAAGCCTGGTCTGAAAGACAGCTGGCAGAATTGTTCAGGTTAACCCCAAGCTGCCCACTACCATGCAGATCTTTAAGTGAGGACTGCAAGTGTCTGTCAGGCATAGAGGTATGCAAAAAGAAAAGAAAAAAAAAAGACACAAACATACTGGAAGTCCCTAGTAGAAAAATGCACCTTTTGGTGGTCCTGAAAAAAGGTGCCTTTTGGCTGCTTTAGTTCTAAACCTTGCTGGTGACTAAAAGGTGTAAGTCATCTGACCAACAGCCCTGATGCTGACAGCACTTCGGAGACATCAGCAGGCTGCCCTCTAAAGGGCCAGCCAGAAACCAGTATCAGGGCTCAGCTGGCAACCTGGGACATGATCAGCTCTTCAAACTATTGTTGCAGCAATCATCACTGCAGCAAAGCATGGGACAATGCTGCTAACAGCTGGGCTGCCAGGAGCTGAACCCAGCATCTGACACCTGAACAGATTCCCTTTCTCCTTTGTGACTAATGTGGGAGTAATTCTTGTTGGTCCTCTTATACATGCCTTTGGAAATCCACCATACTGTCTCCCCCAGATATGGAGGCATGAGATATATCAAACACAGTCTCAGCATAAGCCCTCAAAGCTCCAAATGAGCTTCCACAGTCACAGAGTACAGTGCCATACCAACTTAGCTTGAGCCCTGAAAGTTGCTCATTTGCATTAATGTATCATTGCACCTGATAGCACTAGCTCTGCCTCTTAATTAGTCAAATAAGCTTGGGATTGGCAGCACTGGAGTGGTACACCCTGCTACAGAGACACTGTTTCAGGTTGGAAAAGAATTGGTGCATTTGTGACTCCTCTGCTGCTATGCTTGGGATGTATAAGCCCAGAGATGAGCCCAGAATTAACCATTCTGGCTCTGCCATTCTGCCAGTTCCCCCCTTATATGTCATTTTGTAGTGTCTTGCCTTAGTGGAATAAAACACAATTTAACCTTTCCAGGCTATTCTACCAGGAGAAAAGAAAAGCCTGTTAAAAAAAATGATATTCCATAAACCAGTACTGTATATTACACTTTCATCAGCTTTAACTTCATGTACTCCATATTCAGCATTCTCTTTTCAAGCAAGGAGCACAACCATCACATGCTTATGCTACTAAAGCACATGTAATATCCTCTTCCTCCTCGTTTTCTTTTCTCTCCAGGGTCCATATATTAGAAAAGGGATTCTCTAAATGTTGTTTAGAAAAGCTTCCAACTAGTTCTGCTTCCTTTCCTTTATCACTGTGCTGAGGTTGCACCCACCTGATACAGAGGTTCAGTTTTTCAAGCTGGGAATCAGACCAAGACCCAGCAGTAGAAGCAACAGTCAGATCCCACTGGCAAGACACAGATTTTCAAAGCTGTTGTGAGTATGAACTAATTTTAAAATCATTTAAGAACCATTTAAATTAATTACAAAAAAAGAGTAAGAAAGCTTACCTTACATAACAGCTTTAGGGTCTGTACTACAACTCATCTCTCAGCCTGGATCCCAGATGGTCAGAGCACCAAACTGCTATTTGAGTTTTAATTATTCTTGTTATTATATTCAAGATATGTCTGGAGACAAATTATGAAGCTCCTTATGAGTGGCCAGAAAGTAGGCAGACATAAAGACCATCAAAAACCCTCTTGTCATACCTTGCACAGTGGCAAGGCTCAGGTCACTGAACTGCCCCTTGCAGAACTGCCATGATTAGAAAAGCTTCAGGCAAACAATCAGAAAAATATTTGTCCATTTAACATCCATGCATTATGCTCCTTATCAAAGATGCTTCTGGGTTTCTGGGATCCATGTTTGTCTGCAACATTTTTCAGATGCTTGACAGGGTAAAACTGGCCAGCTATGGCCTTTGGTGAAGCTGGCTATTGAGCTGAGGAGAGGTGCTGGCTTGAGCCAGTACCATTCAACTTCATTTCACCCATGCTGAGAGAGCCAAGTGCCTAACAACTGTCCTGCAGATGGTATACAGGGTGAAATGCTGCTTTTTGGCATTCCTCAGTTCCCTGAACTTCATCCTACACCCACAACCACAGCATCATTGAGATATTCGTGCACCAGGCTGAGAGTCCTAACCAGCACCAGGATGGATCAGGCAAAGCAAAATCTGTCACCCCCAAGGAAAGAAATGGCAGCTTGAACTCAAGCAGGGGCAATCAAACCATGTGACAGATACCCATGCCAAAATCTTGTTCAGCTGGTCCATCTGAGTTATTTCAGTTGCCTTTGCCATATTATTAATTCATGCCCTCTTCATGCATCATTGCCTGACTTAGAGTCACACAGAACCTAAACAGATATTAAAAACACTATCACTGCATAAACAGCTCATTAAAACGAATTCAAAATGGGGTTTATAAAACTAAAATAAACAAATCTAAACCAAGGGTAGAACGCCCTTAAAATTAGGGATTTCTGCTTGACTGGAGACAACAAATGAGAGACAGTTCTCTGATTTCAGCACTACAGGTGTGCCTACCCAACTGTATATCCTGTAAAAACTTAAAAGGCAGATCCAGTGTGATTCCTTTGTAGACAAACACTAATCTCCTTACCTTCACAGACAACTGAAAATAAATGGAAGTTGAATATTTGGTAGTTTATCTAAGTTATTCCAAACAGGCTCCATTTTCTCTAATTCCACAAAATAGATCCCTTTAAAGATATGCTTATGCACCCAGCAGTTGTCCTGCACTTCATCTGCCCATTATCTCAGCTGCAAAGCATGAGACAGAGGCAGCTCCATTGTACAAAAAAAGACCAGTTCAATATCTTGCTGGAAGACTGCAGCCATGCTAAGAAAGTGTGCCTTGAGGAAACCAATTTTTGTAATTCAGTGGGCATACATATTGCCAAGAAACCTCCGAGACTGTGTTTTGGCTTTAGTGGAACTGAAGTGACCTGGATTTTCTGGCAGTGTTCACTTCAAAATGCATAGATGCAGATGTATTTTGAAGTGTTCAGAATATCACAATAAGACAAGTGACTGATCTGTTTGTCTGTCCACTATGATTTCAAACTAACATTTTGTTTCTTGATTTTCTAACAGCATTTAAAAACAATATTTGTACCTAGCCTTACAGATCACAATTAATAAGCATCCTAGTCAAAATCAAGATAGATCATTTAATGCAGCACATTTGATATTACACTTAATGCTTTGGAAACCTTTCCTTGTATCTGGCAGTCAGGATCAACATCTGTCTATTCAGCTTTTTAGTTTGAGGATTCATATAATAATATTATTATGCAACTGGCTATCAAAAGGTATGTGGCAACAACAAAAACACAGGACTATTTACTGCTTAATATGCTTGACATCCAGGACTTTCCATCTTAATTCATTATGACTGTTAACAATAGTTTCCCTAATTTCTAAGGGACATGAAATGTTCAAGCCCAAGAGGAAGAGAAAATGAACTAGCCCAAACAATGAGGTTCTGAACAGCAGTTTTAAATAAGAAGTTTTCCATTGTAACCTGTAATATCTAATGCATTATATTGATGATTCTTAAACAAACTCCTGCATTTTGCCTTCTGCTTTCTTACTCATTTTGGAAAGGATGCACCACAAAAATCTTTTCTATCCTGTTTTTATAATAACCATTTTCAGACGCTTTAACAGTGCCAAAATAAAAGCCATTTTTCACAGCAACTATGATATGAGAAATTATAATTTGATTCTTTCAATTAAAAATAAAAATAATTCTTTTCCACTGGGACCCTTAGTAAACCACAATCCTTCCCATTCAAGGTCGAGACACCAAACATAACAAGAGAAAAAGCAGGAATTTCCCAGCTCTGTAGAAGTGATATGAATCACAAGGGGAATTTTATGCCTCCCTCTAAACAGATGTCATGGCAGAAGAAGCAGACATACCCTCAGCAGATGGGTCTTCAATGTCTTGGTGCCGAGAAAACATTATTTCCATTAAACTTTATGTCCAGAATGACCCACTTCCATTTCTTGTACAACTGATGCAGCATCCCAACAAAGGCTGTCCTGTCCATCTTTTCCAGTAACTGTTGTCACCTTTGCAGAACTAGAAAAGGCTTGTTAGGCCAAAAGGACCTCAGCAGTGATCTACCAGTTCAGTGCTCTTCCCACAAGAAATTCTTCTGCTATTGTATCAAGGTATGTTTTCACACTTGTGTACTGCTTTTAATCTGAACTAAATGTGGCAGATAACAGAGGATTCTCTGTTAGGAGATACTAGGAAATACAATACTCTGAACTTCACAAGCTTTTTTCTCAAATGGTGCCTTTTGATTTAATTTTTTCATGGGAGACCTAATGGAAATCTGCCACAAGTCTCTTCAATCCTGTAATACTTGAATGCCACAGAACTAGAACTGTTGCCAGTAGAAAGAGGAGCAATCCTATTGATACCAATGGTGCTTCATCCTTTCACAGCTGATGAGAAGCTGGCATGCAGTGGAGACACCAAACATCTGCATTGCAATCATTTTCTTGGTCTGCCATGTCCACCCTCCAACTTCAGCATGGGAATTTATCCAGCTTTGGAGGAGGGTGGTGTTTATATTGAATAAGCACACTGTGGAAAAGCAACAACCATGATACATGTGATAAGTGTTCTAGAATGCCTACCTTGATCCCTCACAGACTTGATCCACTGTAGCTGCTGTCTTAAGAAGAGATGAGACCTCACAAAGCAGCTCTTAAGTAAAAATTTAATTAGGTTCTTTCAGTTACTAAAACAGCAATGTCAAAATCAGACCTATTCTGTCTGCCTGTGGGTATTTTACAAAATGGAAAAGAACATCCTTTAGCCCACCTGTGAGTGACCCACGTTTGCTCTGCTGATAACAGCCTATGTTTCCTGTCATTCTTGCAGAGCTTAAGAAGATTTGTACCACTCTTGCTGCCTAAACTCCTTTTGAAGAAAAATACAACTCAGGTTGCACGAGTTAAAAAGAAAAGCAACTCGAAGATAAATGAATCTACCTTTAGCCTCTGTATGTGCCAAACCATGTTTGGTAGGACAATGTTAAATGACTGAGCTAATTAGAAGCTGATGCTTCTTCTCCATAGCTTCTATTAACAAAATCCATATTTTACCATATAAACTACTGGCTGAAGGGAAACAAAACAAAACAAAAAATCACCTGCAAGTAGTAGAATTATTCTATAATTATGCTCTCACTTGGTATAAAACTACCAAATATCCAGAAAAACATGATCAACTTCCACTTCATGTAATGCTGGCTAGGTCTTTGATATTCTAAAAAATACCAGTAACTGTCATAATTAAATCCTCTCTTGTTATTCAGCTGCATAGCTCAACTAATATTTCACACAATACCATCAGTATGAAAGCCCACTGATTCTCTGACCTGCTGATATAATTGGATTAAAATTATTTTTGAAGGGAACTACAGCTTGAAGTTTGGTATATTATGGGTGTTTCCCTTCAATCAGCAAACAGCTCTGCTGCACAGCCAGTGGGACATTTGTTTTTTTGTGACAAAGCCACGTCCACATCATAATCTTGCATAGTAATCTCCTATGATGTCAGAAGTACTGTTTTAAGTCTGGGGAATAATTTGTCTGGATAAATAGAAACCATAAAGCAACGTGGAGAAACATTTTAGCACGGCTAAGTATCTTCCTTGTGGATTTTTTAGGCTAGTACTAATTACTTCTGTATTCTTTTCTTCCATGGCCCCAAAAGAGGAATTTTAAATTATGTTATTAAGTTGATGCATTTGTGCTCATACGAAGGAAGTCAGAAGCCAGTGTTTCACAGCTGCTGTTTTTCATTTTGTGGTTTCCAATCCCAAGGCTTCTCATTGACTGCAGAGCACCCAACCCCTCCTGCTTTCTCCTCCCTTCCTCTCTACCAAAAATAAGGAAAAGGCCAAACCACATCAACCCATGTTAAAATCTATTTAACGTGCACTACGTTGCAAATACTCAACGTTGTGAAAGCTCTTTAAAAAATTCAAAATGTTGTGCCTTTATTTTTTCTTTTCCCATAAGCCCCTTGAAGACAATATGCTAAAACATACAGTTATTTCTTAAATAAACCCCCGTTGTTGGTGGTAAATATTTAAACAGTGCCTTTTGCCAGATCTTCTGCCAACATTAGCTGCCTGGCTCCTTCCCATGGGGTTTACAGCATTAAAAGTGTACTCACCCACAAATGCTGGGGGAAAAAAAAAAGAAGTTAAAATAATTGATAAGTTAAAAAGTAAATATACAAGATCAATATCCCTTATAGTAAAGCTAGCATCCTCCAGCATGACTCACATTAATTCAATACAGACTGTACACAGTACTTTCATCTTGAAGAAGCTATAGCATCTTGCAATCCTAACAACTTTTATAGTATGTCCTTGAAGTGTCCTGTTCCTTTCATCACTGCTGAGAAAATATCACAATCCCTTTACTTTTTTCTACCCATAATGATAGGGTGAGCAGTGCTGAGGGGGAAAAAAAATGCAATCACAATAACAGAGGGAAAAAACCATGATTCATGGGCATAGAAAGTAAATCACTAGGAAAGCTTGTCTTGTCCTCCTTTTTATTTTACTCATAGGTCAAGCAATCTTAATGAAGCCTCCACATATGTTTTAGTGTTTGCTCTTATACAGACCACAGTTACTTCAAACTCCTTAGTCAGTTTTAAAAACTATATTGAAAGTTCTGCATGGCTTACACAGGATGTTTGCTGAAGAACTGCTACAAGTATGGAAGCTAGAGGACATCACCATGCTCTGCTCCCATTTACCTGCCAGCACCAGGCAAAATTACCAGTGGAAAATTATGAATGACATTTATTCCCTTCTGAATAATCCACATCAGACAGGGAAAGGTGCTGCTATCTAACTACCTAACTTCCCTCTAATTTTCAGCATAAAAATGAAGGTGGTTAACTGCTCACAATTTTATCTGTTTACCTGAATGAAGGTGATGAATTACCCTATTACATTTTCATATATAAATTTGAAGCTGGATTGAAGTCAGGTCAAGAATCTGCTTCAGCAAGTCTTCAGTGATATATATTTAGTTGGAGACCTTTATCTGAAGCAGAGGAGACAAAACCTTTGGGCAATGGGGAGGCAAGGGGGGAAGGAAGAACAGAATAAAGGTGCTTTTGCAGCACAAAGTCATTACCACACTACCTTAATCTGTCTTTCCTGGCTGGTAACAGTTGTTAAAACAAAGCAAACACTGATATCTATCTGACAGCATCCAAAACACATTCCTGAACAGCCAAGCTTAAGTCTTTGCCATGGCATCTTCATTGCTACCTGGAGCTCCCCAGACCAGCTAGACATAATTGCTAGCCTGGGGAAAGATGTCTTTAAGTGAAGAGCAGACTTACACAGTGCCTGGCAGGGGCTTTACCACTTTTCCTCTGGCCTTTTTCTCCAGCACTTAGCAGACTCACTCCACCTCCTCCCTCTACTTTGCTCCACACTATGGTTTTCTACTTCTGCTCTCAGTTTCTTTTTTCCCTTTAAGTGACCTTTCTATCTCTCTTCCTCTATTGCTGCTCTTCACTCACATAACAGTGATGAAGATGAAAGAACTGCTGCATCTAAACATCACTTACAGACTCATTCCCTTCTTTGCCCTATTGACAAAAGCCCAGTCCCATAACTTCCCCACCACCCCAAAGGCTTTTTCTTCTGAGATAAAAAAGTTCTCCCACAGTCTCAAATTCCTGAGACACTAGTATTGGCTGAGGAACCCACTTACAGTCATTGACAAACAAGATGTTATCAAGGTGGCATATTGAAATATAAATAATTAACACCTACTGAGATAATTCAGTTTCCAAAAATAAGAAGCCAGTATGCAACTCTGACCAAGAAGCAAATTTAGGTCAAATCCCATCCCCAAATAGGCATACATATTTCTCACTGAGTCAGTGTCTGGATGAAAAAAACAAACCTCAAGTGTTACCTTTGTTTAATACTCTAAAAAGGGGTAATAACAATCAACAAAATCTTTTTGCCTGATGTCCAAAGCAAATGAGCAGTGGGGATTCTCTACTGGAAACAGTTTTTGTTTGACATCTTCTCCAGGGATGTCAAACCTCTAGAGTTTATGTCAAGTTTGTAACAGAAATAGTTAATACTGACCCAGAAGATATATGAAGCAAATGGATTTGGTAAAGTCCCTAACAGATGAAGCTGAATTGTTAAGTCTATTGATTTTATGCAGACCTGTGGTGCTGAAATTCCTATAGAAGTTTTAGTACTCAATGCTATTCTTTTTTCTTTTATATCTTCTCCTGTTTATGGAACCATCCATCGAAGATGAGCAGGCATAGTCCTTATTTTTCCAAAATATGTGTTTATTAAACAAAAAACCTCTAACTCTGGATTTATCCAGCTGCTTGGGAAACTCGATGTGGAACTAAAAGAACAATATTCCCTTCTACAATCTCTGCAGACATGCTCCTTAAGAACTGCAGTTCCTCATGTCTATTCAATCCATCTCCATCCTGACCACCAGCAAGAAAACTCAAACTAATTATTTCTTCCTCCCATCCACACAATCTACCTTCATTTCTACAACGTTAATGAAAATAAATAGTAATTTAATATATTTCTTTCAGACCAAACACCTTGCAACAACTTTTTAGGAGGTGCAAAATATAAAAATGACCTGATACAATATGCACCAGAATACTAGTAGCAGAGAGAATTAAAGTAGCAGTTTCTTAGACTCTATCAGTTACATAAACAGAAATAGACCATTGTGGTAATTCGCCAGAATTCTTTTGTAAAGCCCATTGTCATTTAGAACCCTTTAAGGATATTTATTTGATGATAAAGCAGTTTCTATATAAAGCCTGCAAAATTTCCAACAGCAGTAGACAATAAACACATTTGTTTTCTTTAAACCTGTAAAAAATCAGATGCCTTAAGATAAATAATTGCACCTCTGGGTTTCTTTCAACTCTTCCTGTAATCTTGAGATAGAATTAATATCTGCTTCTCACTTCTGGAACTATGTTTCAAATAAACACTCAGTAACATCTCTTGCCAAGTCTCCCAGGCTATTAAGGACACACCAAGTATTTTTTGACTCCTTTCCAAGGGAAAGATGCGGGTGACACACCCAGCATCACCAAGGGCTTGCATCATTGCTCTGAGCATATTTTCATCACCTCTGGAAAAACTGTTTGTTGCCATTTCTTTTGAGTCCCTGATGATTCTATTCTTGGCAAAAGGAGTTTTACAGCACACAGGTTTTTGCAGACAGGATTCTTCTTGTTTAAAATTGACTTTCGACTATATTTCATTTGAGAAATCTTAGCTGCTTTCTAAACTCTTGCCATCAGCAGGGACCATGCTTTAACAATCAGCTACTATTCACTTTGCAAAACAAGAATGTTTTCAGCAGCTTGAAGCTTTGTCCAGAGCCTTACAGGCCCAACCTCTGGCACTTATCTACTCCTTGTTGAGATCTTCAACAATGCAATATGTCTTGCTAGTTCATTACTTCAGATTACAATGGACAGAATGCAAGTTGTTTCAATTTTCACAAAGATTTTAGCATGATTTTCCATTGAACTTTTTTTATGGTGATTATGATGATTATGCACATTTAAGAAATTGTATTTCTTAGGTAGGGTGGATTGAAGAAACCTAGAAACTCAACTTGCTTTCTGTAACTGCCTGCAGGCAGCTGGAATGGGTGCCAGTTGCATTTGGAAGTATTGTTCTAGGCAGCAATAGGTTCAGAGAGAATGGGGCCAGCATCCAAAGAAAGGGATGTTGGGAAAAAGAATGCTATTTTTCCATTCCCAAAAAGACTCCAAATCTCTGATCTCCTTGTTGCATAGCACTGCTCCTGCCATTTCTGACAGCTCCAGGGTTCCTTTCACACCCTGTCCCACACTCTTCCTGAGCCGTGGGTTCGAGATTTCATTTCAATTCACTTGTGCTCTCTTCCTTCAAAGTACCATTAAAGAACCTACGTGGGAGAACCCCTATTTAAATCCATCTATGTTCAACAATGGCAATAAAAAATGATTGCAGGGTTCAGCTTATAGAAAGCCAAGCACAAGACCTGGGCCAGTATTCTTTTAATCAAATAATTGGTATTCAGGCGAGACTTTCTGTGCAACAATTATTTCTTATAAAAAAAGCCAAAAATATACTGGAATGAACTCAAGCACTTGAATGACTTTATTTAATGCCCATCATAATATTATATTATAAATATATTGGAATAATTCTTTAGCTTTGTATATATTTTCTTTTCTAATCACACCACTAGAAAAATAATACCACACTCCAGGATAAAAGAAAAACACTGTTATTGGAAAGAAGATTCTTCTTTAGCTTGCCAAGCAACCACCAGCCTTCCAAGCAGCAGAAATGGCATATAGTAGAGTTGCTATACTGTATAATCAGTGGGGCTTGGAAAATTGCTTTGCCATTTCCAAAGGTATAATGACAGTTCTGAAACCACAGTGTTTTGCATAAGGAGGATTTGAAGGGAAGCAGGTGGCTACTGCTAACAACAGTAAACATTGCACTGCTGTTAGGGGTGGGGTAGGAGCAGGGCAAGAGGCTGATAGAAAAGTATTTCATTGCCTTTGATCATCTCTGATAAAGGCTTGCTGTGACACATTATCAGTGCACTAAAAGTCTAGTCTCCAAATGTTTTTAATTTTTTATAACATGGTGGGATGGGATGGGAAGGGAAAAAAAAATTGAAGTTGTTTACTTGTCTCCAACAGGTTAGGATTAATTCCCTAGTTTAAAGAAATTGGTCATACCTTCTAGACATGACAGTGTCTATGCTTCATCACAGTATGTAAACAGTAGCCTCTTATCTGTAGAATGGTTCAAACTCCTCACCACAAAATAATTTCAAAAAGATTTCACAAAATAATTTCAAAAAGATTTTCCAGAAGGAGGATGCTCTCAGACTCACCAAAATACAGCTTGCCTGCTCTGCCCACATTTCAAATTACCCAGTCTAAACACTGTCAATAAAATCTGATATATATATATTTCCTTTGGGAAGAAAGAATTGCAGCAGCCCAACTCTGTTAAGTGAGAGGGCATTTCCTGCCAAAATCCCCCTAATTCTAATTCCCCCCACCAAAGCCTCTCACCGAAGGGAAGGGCTGCAGGGTTGGGAAATAATTCACAGAGTCAACTAGACCATCGGTGGGAGGTGAGCTGCATGTTCTCCTCTTTCACCACCACTCTGAAATGGTGCTTTTGTTTAATTAACTTCCTCCTGCTGTCAATTTTCTGGGGATTGTGCACATTTGTGCAGATCACTAAGATTAGAGGATAGTTCACATGCGGCCAGCAAAGTGCTGTTAAAAAGCATTTGCTTGCAACAGACAAATATTTCTGTTCTTAGTTAGAGTTAAGAGAAAGCATTTGTGCTTAAATGAAAACAACATATTAATAGCTTCCCTTTTTCTTCCCCTCTGCAGGCTACTGTACTCCAGAAAACAGGTTGGCTTGCTTTTGTTTGTCTGGGGTTGGTTTTTTTCAAAAGACTAGGAATATATCTGGAAGAGCTCCTTGTTAAACTACTGGCTGCACACAGATAATACTGTCCTGGGGCCAATTTTCTCCTGCTACTTTTAATGTGAAGTAGCATTTTAAAAATCATTTTGTCAGACAGCTCTTCCACATGGGAAGGGCTTGAATTCCGATGGCCCCGAAGTAAAAATAATATTGCATTTTCTGTAGATCCAGGTCTGCAAGATATTAAATGTCCTTGGCTTCTATTATTTAAAAGTGCACCTTTTCTAGTAGAATTTTACACTAAAAACAAGTGTGTTGAGTGTGGGAAGTGAGTCTCAGTCCTAATTGATATCAGAAAGCAGTACAAGGAAGAGCAGTGACAGAAATAATGGTGCAAAATTGCTCTGGAAAAATCTTGGCCTATCAAAAGAGAAATTAGCAGGCAGGAATCTCTGGACTAGGTTGGCCTCATCAGAAAATGTTCACTGTCCACATCAAAACCAGTCAGTTCAGGCTCCTTTTGCATTCACCATATGGAAACTGGCACATGGTGATGTTAAGTGATTGGTCCAGTGCACACATTTGTTCATCTCAGGGCAGGAAATTTTCTTCCTAAAGCAGAATGAGAAACTTCATCTCCTTCAGAAGCAGACATCTGCAGTCCATCAGTGAGCAGACAATACAGACTCACTAAAAGACACAGACCTCAATATTTGGCTGGCATAGAGAACATCTCCTATTTGAAGGCCAATGGCACCATTAAAAAAAAAT
>JANHGL010006359.1:11791-30596 GCA_024611195.1 Ceyx melanurus
GACCCTCCTGGATCTGTTCCTGGGTGACTTGGTCTAGGTGACCCTGCTCTGGCAGGGGGGTTGGACTAGATGACCTTTCTAGCTCCTTTCCAATCCCTAACATTCTGTGATTCCATGGCTGTAGACAGGGAAATTATCCATCATACACCTGCTGTGACCTAAATTGTGTACTTCCCATCTGTGGTTTCCTGACAATAACTACATTGGTTTTCAAACCTTAAATTCTCATTGTAGTGGCTATGGAACAATTGAAAGATCAGACCTACAAGATACATTAACTGTACCTTTAACTTCAATCCTCAGAAATGCATTCCAGGCTGCCTGGCCTGTAGTGTCTGTGGTGTTCTTACTGTCTGCAGCTATCCCTAGGCAGCCCTTTCTTGACTTACCCCAACAGTAGCTCATTTAACTTTGAGTATATGTTGAAGCATTTGCATCATCTAAAAATTGCCCTAGGAATATAGATGTTTTACAGAGCTTGTCTGCTTAGTCTCCAAGTATTTCATAGTACCTTCTAGCTATTTCATCTTGCATTTTGACTTTTTTTTTCTACATTCCTGTTTTTCATAAGATAATGAAGTTTATCTTGGATGTCTTAGTGTGGTTTTTCACAAATGCTGCAGAGAACATGATTAAAGTCACTGTATCCTAATGCCTGTTTCAGCACCTCCTAGGGTGAGCCATATGCCTTAAAAGGAGGAGCTGCATGCTGCTTGTGTTATGTAAAATAATAAATAATTTATGATGCTAACTGGAAATATCTGCCTTGCACAAATATGTATTAAAGTTCTTGACAGGCACTAAACTGAGACATAATCAAAATAATTCCTCGAAGACATGAGAATAATTTGCTTTATTTGATTTTTTTTTTATGTGGAGGAGGTTTTCTGCAAGTCTGTGCTTTACTCGAGAGTATTATTGACCCACTTTAGGCAATCCTAAACTGGCAGATCAGTGTGAGCTGCAATGGAGGTCTGCAATACTATTCTGTGAATACTTGGCTGTTATACCAGAAGCAGCTTTTCTGATCCACTGCCTTGTTGAAACCAGCACCTGCTACAGTAAAGAATTGCATGAAGCCTTGATCATGTGGCTCTATCCTCTGGTTTATCAGAATGAAAGGATTAGCGGATTTTGTGTACCAATTTAGAAAGCTGAAGGTGTTGTTGCAATGTGCTTACAAAATGCCAGTTTTAGCGTAGTTTTGAGGCTACAGTGTGTCCATGGAATTTCAAAGACCTGCATCTGTATACCGAGCGTGGTAATGGTATGAATTGATACAACTTCTGCAAGTTATTTTCTTTTCAAGCAGAGACTGTTAGCTTCTCTCCTATGGACTTTATGTGCTTTTCCAGTTTTTATCTTGGGAAGTTAAAAATTGTGTAAACAGAAGAAGCTTGTGTCAACATTCCTCTTCTCAATGTAATTGAGTATTTCTGCAGTGAATAGTTTATGATGATCTGCTTTGCAAGACATAAATGCGGCAGTGACCTGCTCTCGTTTAGATGTTGCGGTAGTAGAATGGTGGGGCTTTGCATGATGCATGCCTTCATTGTTTGTGTTAAGCTGCTTGCATGTCTGCCTGAGCTGCATGGCTTGTCTCTGCAGCACTTAAAAAGGAATACTTTCTGTTTCTTCTGACAAATAAGTATTCTGTATGTAATTTTCCTTTTTCCCCTCTTGATATTAAAACATAATTATCTGAGTTTTGTGAGCATGATCCGTAAGTGCTTTGGGTTCATTTTGCAAGCTGTTCTATCTGCTGAATTTGCATCTTTGTTGCAAATAGTTAAAACTGCCTAAATGCTTTTTATGTAGCACTTTTTTTTTATTGGTAGTGTTTTGGGGGCTGATAGCTGCTTACAGTTTATAGCTGTGTATTCTATCTTCTACATGATTCTGAAGTGAGAAAAGCTATTTAGTGGAATTATTAATCACAGGTATAAATAACAGTCAAATACACTGCTGAAAAGGTACCTTCAAGACAAGCTTACATGTTAATATGCAAAGATTTTTTTCTTTCACCCTCAGCTTTTATTTTGTGAATTAAATTAACTGACCATTGACTGTATGGGTAATACTGGAAGAAAATTAAAACACAAAATACAAATCACCTCATTTTCTCCTTCTATGATTATCTCTAGTCTTGTAAGTTCTAGAGCAGTACTTTTATGTCGCTTTGATTAAATCTCCAAATAGAGAAATTCAGGAGTTTCACTTCTAAGCTTAAATCCACAGGCATATCTTTCTCACTTGAAGAAAACAATCATAAGACATTTTCTGTCCTTAAAATGCTTACACCTCAATGTGATGGATATTCTGTCTACATTTTTAATGGATCTATTAAGACCAATACCCTGTTGAAATGAAATGGTGCCTTCTTTCTAGTGTATACAACTCACTAAGAAAATCAAATGAGACCTTACTGTCAAACTGACTGAACTAAAAGGACATTCAGAGTAATCTTAGTATTTGTAGGATATGATTAAATAAATACTGAAGCTATCAGTAAAACAGTAAAGTTTTCATAGATTACATTTAGAGGAAATCTTAAATGTTTCATACTTGTTGTGTCGTATGACTTACAAAATACTATTTTGAGGTTTATGCTCATTAAACACTTCTGAAACAAAACAACTGTATGACCAAAAACTCTTACTTGTCCTTCTAAAAATTTATTTTTTTTTTAAATTTACAAGTGCTTTGTTTCTTTTTTAATTTTAAGTTGATGACCATTTAGCCTTCTTCCACCTAGACTTTTGGACTATTTTTTTCTGACTGCACTTTTCTTCTTGGTCATACTAATTTTTCAACTCCACTTCTACTTTTGATACTCATCCTATTCTTCTTCTGTTCCCTCAGTGCTTTTTTCTTCCACCTCATTGTTTGAATTGACCAGATAGAAATTGACTCCCTGGCTGTTCCTTGCTTGATTTTGCTGAATAATCAAATTCAGTTACTTTCATTCAGAAATTATGTTAACAACTCCAGTGTTTGTGGTTTTCTTTTCAGTAATATCTTTATTTCACTAAAATTGTGTTTCTGTGTTGCTGCTCCTTTGTCAGGATGTAGTATGTTTATACATACTTTGTCCATGCATTGCTTTTTTTCCCCCCAAATCTTCTGTTTTAACCAATACATCAAATAACTTTTTGTCTGTTCTCCTTGCTTTTCTTACTCTGTTTCTTTGCATCTAAATTTACCAGTATTCTCCTGCCTTACCAAGGCATATGCAGTTTGCATTTTTCCATAGAAAGTAAAACATCTAGAATTTTGTTGCTTTTTTCTCCCCTTCTCCCTGCCCCATCTGAATTTTTATGCTATTGCAGATTTTTTTTGTCGAAAATTCTTCACAATATTGTCACTACTTGATCAAATTCATCTATTAACAGTATTTTAGATACTACCCTGAACCATCTATTTATGACATTGTCTTTCAGGGTTTTTCTCCTTTGACATGTACAAGCCATTTACATAAACCTTCAGGGAACTGTTTTTCTTCCAGCTCTTGAGTATCTACTCCGATTTGTGGGGAAATTTGTCACAGTTGATATATTTAGATCTTTTAAATGTTCTTTCATTTAACTACCTACTACTGTCTTCTCTACCTTGCTTTTGCCTTACCTTGTTTTACACAGACTTTTGTTCTTGTAAATAATAATTTCAGTCCAATATCACTAATTTTGCTAAAGAAGCCTGGAATAAGAAAAACAAAACCCTTGATAGCAGTAATTCACTGGTTTTCTATGACCTCTATTTTGTTACTTTAAAAAATGAAATGGCTCTGTTTGAATGATTGGAAGAATTGACTGAGGCTTATTGTCTTCAAATTGAACAATTGTCAGTCTCCTGATTAATGGTAGAGTACTGTAGGTTCTTGAATGCTGTGTGAGAATTACTTGGTAGGGATTACATAAATCAAAATAATGGAACATTGTCCCTTTTTCAACTCTTAAATATAAGTTGCCTTGTTCTTTCAGAGGCACATAATAGTTTGGGGACAGCTAGTTTTTTAAAGACCATTATGATAACAAAAAAAAAGATTTATAGTAACTTTACAGATGCTACGTCAACATCTTCAATATGGAGGCACAATTTGAGTGAAGCCCCTGGTGCTTCCTGTCAAGAAACAAGTGGACTGGTTCCAGAGGAACTGACATTATCTTGCTTTCATGATTGCTTTTTTTATTAAAAGCCTTAGCACTCACATAGAAGTGTTGTGTGTGGTTTTTGGTTTTTTTCTTTAGACCGAGTCGGGCTATGGATCAGAGTCGAGTTTACGGCGTCATGGCTCCATGGTGTCTCTTGTTTCTGGAGCAAGTGGATACTCTGCAACATCAACCTCTTCGTTCAAGGTCAGTGAGTAAAGATTTTTAGGACTGGTGCATAAATAACATTCAATTGGAAAAGTTCATCATATGATGATGAACTGAACAGATCATAGAGGAAGCAGTCTCATGCTTCTGTTTAGTTGTCCCCTTTAAACCATGGTGTAATCTTCCAGTGCCAAGAAAATCAAAGCTGTGGAGCATTTATTAACCTTTCCTAGTTTATTCCTCAGAACTATCTAAATATAAAGGAATACTGATTCTGTGATGTAGTTAATAAATTAATACTGATTGATAAATGATGGCTTTGTCTCCTGTAAATATTTAACAAGAACTTGAGTGGGCTGTACTTCCATGAGAGCAGAAGAGGAGTAATACAAGAGAGGGGACTAAAGATTGTAACAAAGACCTTAAACTAACACTTGTTTTCAGACAAATAGGCCTCAAGTTTGTGACATGCAAGGTTGCAGTTTTAATAAGCTTTTGTTGAATGCTCTGAAGCAGCAGATACTGTCAGGAAGACTTGAGACCAATAGACAAAATGAGTAAGGAACACTTGAATACTATTTTTTACATTCTTCTAACATTAATTTATAGCTTCAGATATTTAAAATGTCCCTAGTATACTTGATTTTGTTCTTCAAAGCTCCAGAAATCCTGGCATTTTTTATTTGTGTTAAACTACTTCTGAGTATGTAGAAGCATTTCAGGTTCTTTTTCCTTGTGTTTTCAGAAGGGCCATAGCTTACGTGAGAAGCTTGCAGAAATGGAAACCTTTAGAGACATCTTGTGTAGACAAGTTGATACTTTGCAGAAATACTTTGATGCCTGTGCAGATGCAGTTTCCAAAGATGAACTCCAGAGAGATAAAGGTGTGTGACTGAAAACTCTTATCTCCATAGAACTTAGCTTTTTACATAGTAACAGCCCTTGAAATAGTTACTCAAATTTGATGTAATATAAATAAAATATGTATCTTACATTTATTCTTTAGTATAGGGATTAATCATGGGTATTTCTGCATAAAGTAACTATTTTTGCTTCAGAAGTTTACTAAGAAAATCTGCTTAATACTAACCCATTAGCTGTCAGCTGTGCAAAAGAAATTTTTTTTTTAAGCATTTTATGTTACTGAACAATAGTTGTTTACCCTGATAAGATTAATTCAAATTAGTTTATCGCTGTCTCATACCTTTAATTTTGAAAACCCAGTAGGGTATTAGTTTTCATAGTAAAAATACATTCTTTATAAAAGGCCACGGTGATGCTATAATGAATGCCTCTGAGTTGTAATGGCTAGAACTAGAGCACAGCGTGCAAACCTGAAGCCCTTGTAGACTCAGATGTGAATACTACATATCTCTGAACTGATCTTCACATCTTATTGTCATATCCATGCACTCTCCTGAGGCATTTATGTTCTTCCCTGGGTTTGTTCTGGCAGCCCAAAACTTGTGGTAGTAAGAAGACAGTAGATAAGTAGAGGCAATTCTACTTATTTGTAAGCTTTGTAGTGTAGAAGAGTAGATAGTTTCCGAATCATGTCTACTTGCTTATCCAGTCTAACACCAAAGTAAAGTTAGTTTTGCATAGAATCACAGAATCACCATGGTGAAAGGACCTCCTAGATTGAGTCCAACCATACCTATAACAACAAAAACACCTAAATACCTGACCATTCACACAAACCCCTAAATACCTGTCACTAGAGCATGTCGTGAAGCACCACATCAATCAGGTGAAAATCACTGAGAAAATGGTAGTGTCCTGATGGTGACTGGCAGTGTTAATAGTGGTCTTGAGTCAAAAAAAGACAGGAGGATGTTCATGACTGTTCTTACAGGAAAAAAAAAATCTTATGTTGCTTAGACATGAAAGCGCTCTTAATTCTTTCTTGCACACTAGGGAATTGGAAAAGCATTCTCACTGCCATAACACACTGTCTCTCAAATTTAGTGGTAGAAGATGATGAAGATGATTTCCCAACAGTGCGTTCTGAGGGGGACTTCTTACCTAACAGTAACAGCAGTAAGGAAAAATGTAAGTATTGCAATTTATTGAAAATTCATATGAATGTTATGATGACCTGATAAAAGTATTAATACTCCTTACTAAGCAGAAAATGTCAAGATTAGTTATTTAAATGTATGTGACAGGAAGATCTTACATTGTTCATTAGCAGCTTTTCATAATTGAGTTTTTCTTAATTCACACAAATGTTGATGCAGGCTTGTTAAGATGGATTTTCCTATTCTGTCTCCAAAGACAGTTTCACTACAAAATTCTGTTAAGAGTGGCATCACTCAAATATTTGAAAATGAGATTTGTAATGGCTAATTGCAGTTTGTCTTGCAAGTGTTACCTGCTTCAGGAGTAGTATGGAGCACGGTGCTTTTCCACTCAGGTATGACTGCCTGTGGTTTTTCCAAATTCTGTGGCTACATAGTGAGCACTGTTACTGATTCTCACTCATAATTTTAGCTCTTTAAACTGCTGTTTCTTATGCTAGGGTGAACAGAATTGTCATTTTTATTCTTAAATGATCTATTTATTATATCTGCATTAAATGTGAAGAATTCATGCAAGTCTTGCTGTTCTGGGAATCTGATACTTCTGGTTTTGCATTTAATCTGAGCATTATTCCTATACTTTCTTTGTTTCCTGAATGAAATGTTGTTACTCTTTACATTCTCTAGATGTTCACAGTTCAGTGAGTCCGAAGGTATTTCTTAGATTACCATTCACAGAACTTTGAAGTTTCACTAGGTCCAGTTTCAAATCTGGACCAAAACTGCCAAAGTAGTCACCAAATTTTTTTTTAAATGCAGACACTTTTGTCAAGAAACTGGAAGACATATGGGCAAAATAAGCCTTTTCTGTGTCTTAGGTTTTCTTTTTAATAAACTATTGTTTCCATGTGTTACATGTGTTACCTAGTTCCTTACTGTAATTAAGTCCTCTTTCTAGAGTTTAGCCAAAGCTGTTAATGAGGAAAGTAAATGGAAGGACTTTTAAGGATACTTACAGAATTCATCATCAGATAGATTTTTCAATTATATGAAGTGCTTCCTCTCCAGACAACTGAATTCAGAGGTTAAGTAGCACATAACTCAGATGTCCTGAATAAATATTTTTTGAGTTTTATCATCAAAGTTAAGCAAGCTTGCAGCGCTCACTGTAAGGACACAGTTCTACTAATCCCATTATCTATATAAAAATGCTCATTTTTGAGGACTATTAAGTCAGAACAAATTTCAGAAAACTTAAATCTTTTTTTTTTAAAGTTAATTTTACTGTATGATTCATTTTGAATGAGAAATCTTCATGAAACTTATTTTTTGTAGGATCATATAGGAGTTTCAGCTTAATTTACCTTTAGAACATTTAATAGAATCATACAATGGTAGGAGTTGGAAGGGACCTGTGGAGATCATCGGTCCAACCTCCCCATCAATGCAGAAATACCCAGGGCAGGCCACGCCACACAGGAGCAGATCCAGGCAGGTCTTAAAAGTATCCAGAGAAGGAGACTCCACAACCTCTCTGAGCAGCCTTTTCCAGGCTCTGTTACTCTCCCAGTGAAGTTTTTCCTCATGTTGAGGTGGAACTTCCTGAGTTCCAGTTTGTGATCTTTGTACCCTGTCTTAACACAGGGCTGTCCTAGTTTGGACAGGTATTATCCTAAATTTCATAAATGTGAGACACAGGACTTATAAGGAGACAAGAATTTATTAAACAATTTATATATAGGGAAAGAGAGAGAGAGATTTCTTATAGAATGCAAAACCAAACAACGAAATGTATGATCAGTAGAATGCGAAACCAAACAACAAAATGTATAATCAGTATACTTTTAAACAACAGTATATAGAACAGACACAGATTGCCGCCCTTCCCTTCGACAACCAGCAGGGGCCGCCAGAATGCGCCGTTCAACAGGGAGGGGGCAGGCTGGGGGAGACAATGTAGAGGTGACTTGAAAGGAAAAAAAAAATCCCGCTCCTGTTTTTTTAAGAAGCAGACAGGGTGTCAGGGAATCAAAATGTCAGACGAACCCACAAAATACGCAGCTAGCAGAGGTGCTCCGGGAAAACCTGGTGATGAAAAGAGCTGGTCTTAGATAATCCCGTCTGAGAGGCGAGAGATGGCTGGAGAAAAACAGATTCCTTTCCTCTCTTCGGCGTGGACTTGGGAGAAGAGTCCCAGCCTTCCAGAAACCACTCCTCTTCCGTTTCTGTCTGTGTGCATGTCCAGGCTTGTCTCGTCCCTTCATATGAAAGTCAAGAGAAAACAAATCAGAAATAAAGGGGTAGTTGAAAAGAAGCCATTTGGAAGGTGTTGAAATTGAAGTGGGAGAAAAATCATCCTGATATGGGTGTTTCACTTGGCTGTATGCAGTTTGATCACCAAGCTAGGAGAGCAGTTGTAATGATAAGAACACTTTCTATTAGCCTTTACATTGAACTGTATAGATCTCCTGATAACAGATTTCATTTTGACACACACAATCTGTCACTGACCTGAGAAAAAGGGTAAAAAACAATTAGGGGAAGTTTGGGCTCTCCAAACTGAAAATCTGACAAATAATTCTGATAGGCTGAAGATCAACTGTTACTGAGATAAGGCTTGAGATCATCTTCTGACATATTCCAGGAATACAAATGTCTCCTGTAATTAGGAATGAATCAAAATACTGTAATCATAAAAATCCCTTGAGTGACCATCTCTTCAAAGAAACAGGATTTTGCATCTTTGCTACAAATTTGGTTTTGCCCAGAATCATCATGGCTGAAAGGAACTGTGGACACTGGCTGTAAAGGTGGATATCACTGACTCTCACACTAGCCATTGAAGAATTATTTAGATTATATAATAACTGAAACTATGTGGAACTATTAATGATATAGCTGAGGCCTAAAGATATCCAGGAATAAAAGCTGGCTTGTTTTCCTGGAAGTGTGCCTGTATCTCCCTTACAATCTACTATAGAATCTTCTGAATTTGAGTGGTGCAGCTAGTGGTGGTTTCTTAAGCTTGTTGAGCATGTTGCAGAATTAAGAGAAAAATTGTCTCTCTAAGTATTATAGCTGTGCTAGTAAGCCTGCACATGAACACAGTCTACATGGACAGGACAAATTACTACTATAAACTGTATTTTTCAGTTGTGAAGTGTTATGGGCGAAGCTCTTGTGTAATTTTCATTATTCTCAGTGAATCGACTGCATTGCCTCCTTGCCAGCTTATACCACTTTCAGCCTCCTCCGTGTTCCCTCTGCAGCTGTTAGGGGGAGGGAGAGCTTCTCTGCTCATTGTTTCTGAAACATTTTTCCTTCTCTTTTTTGCTTTTTTTCTCCAGCCCCCATCATCTTTACTTTTTAGAGAGTATTCTTGATTAACATGAAACAAAAAATAAGCTGTATTCTACCATAGTATGTATGCTTATTGAGGTGTTTGAAGTAGTGTGTAGTCTGTAATCATCTCTTTGAAAAGTAGTTTGACTACTGAAAGGAGGGCGTATAAAAACTCTGAAGATTTAAACCATTGCTTAAAACCGTGTGTTGATTGCTTTCTGCTCCCAAAGCATGGATACTGTGCTCTACCTTTAGAGAATGGCAATGACTTGCCCTACAAGTACTGGACTGATTCGAAGTTCTGCTTTGCCCTTGCAAACAGTTATTAGATAAAATTACACAAATATTTATTTGTACTTTTTAAGCTATAACAATGGCATGTTGACAGACGGACAGCCTGGGAAAAAACATAAACATCAAGCTAGGTGGTATGTCACAAGCTTATGTCCATGGCATAGCAGGGGTTACTGTAATTTGTGGGCTCAGCTTCAACATGTTACTTCTGCTTTCTAATATTTTCTGACATTAATGTGTAGTGTTTGATTTGTTATGTCAACCTACATAGGAGTTTGACATATAGGTACTTTTTTGTCACACGTTTTAAATGACTTGTTTAAATAGCCTTAGCAACAGATGGCTTGGTTGACAGCATGAAGTACTTGTTGGAACTGCAAAACCCACAGTACTTGGATAATTCAGTGCATTTGATACTTTTATCTTGTATCATACCTTTTTAGCATTGAGGTTTTTAAATCCATAATTACCTGCTTAAAGCAACCTTGAATGCTACATTTTGGGTTTGATAGCATGTTGAAATTGTTCCTTTCTTAGTTCTGTATCAGATGTGTTTTAAGGTTGTTCTCTGTTAATTAGGCTACACTTCAAGCTGTCAACTGCTATTGTTACAAAGTATTACCACTCCCTCCACCCACACAATTTGCAGAGTAATACAGCATTACAAGCAGACTTGAAATGCAGTATAGCAAGATGAAGCTGAAGGGATGTGTTCTTCCTTTTCAGTCTCTTTCTTTATCCTGTGGATAGAACACTATTAGTGCTTTTATTTTTAAATTAACTTTCTAGCCAGACTGTTTTCTCTTAACAGTTGTTATATGAAGTATGTAAAATGGTTGGTTGAGTTAAACGCAGCTATCACAGAGTCATTCCTATTCGGTTTTAGTGTTTCCACATGTGACACCAAAAGGAATTAATGGCATAGACTTTAAAGGAGAAGCTATAACTTTCAAGGCAACTACAGCTGGAATCCTTGCTACACTCTCTCATTGTATTGAACTCATGGTAAAACGTGAAGAAAGCTGGCAAAAAAGGCTAGATAAGGTAAGATAACTTTCTTTTTACTTTTTTGGAAAAAAAAAAGTTTCCTTAGCTTGGAAATGAAATTTCAAATAAGCTACAATTAACTTTTTTATTCCAGGTATCACCTTTACACACAGCATTTATTAATTTTAGGTGCTTTCATTGTAACTCCTATAAAATGTGAAAGCCTAATCCTCACTGATGATATAGTAACATGGTCTTTCTTTTTCCTACCCTTGTTCAGATATAAAAAAAAAAAATACAGGACCACTATAGGGAACCCTGCGGTATTCCTTAGTAATGTGTATTGTTTTCAGCTTTCTAGAAGAGACCTAATTATCCATACTTGCAAAATTATGTGCAAATCTCTGGAATGCTTTAATTGTGATGGAAGATGGTGACAATACTGAGAACAAACAGTTCTAACTTTAATTGTCTCTTGAAGATACAGTGATTTCCTTTAGGAGATTGATGCTATTAAGTCATGTTTAATGTTAATTAGCTTTTTTCCTTGTGTATTAGAAAAATGGTTATTCTAATGGCAGTGATAGTTAATGCATGATAGTGACTCAGATCTATGTCTTACAAGGTGTGCTGGAGGCATGGCTAGGTTGGCACTTCAAGCTTTGATTTCTAGCATCACAGAATCACAGAATGTTAAAGATTGGAAGGGACCTAGAAGATCATCTAGTCCAACCCCCCTACCTGAGCAGGATCATCTAGACCAAGTCACCCAGGAACACATCCAGGCGGGTCTTGAGTGTCTCCAGAGAAGGAGACTCTACAACCTCCCTGGGCAGCCCCTTCCAGAGCACTGTCACCCTTACCATGAAAAAGTTTTTCGTTGTGTTTACCCTAAACCTCTTGTGTTCCAGCCCTTTGCCTCTTGTCCTGCCATTGTATGACACTGAGAAGAGTCTGGCTCCATCCTCTCTACACTCACCTTTAACATATTGATAGCCATTGATGAGGTCCCTCCACAGTCTCCTCCAGGCTAAAGAGCCCCAGCTCTCTCAGCCTCTCCTCATAAGGGAGATGCTCCACTCCCTTCAACATCTTGGTGGCCCT
The DNA here is from genome assembly GCA_024611195.1 of Ceyx melanurus. Classification (NCBI taxonomy): domain Eukaryota; kingdom Metazoa; phylum Chordata; class Aves; order Coraciiformes; family Alcedinidae; genus Ceyx; species Ceyx melanurus. The sequence goes on from JANHGL010006359.1 coordinate 23,856, forward strand.
GTGCTTGATTGTCTCCAGTAACTATTTGTCACTCTTGAACTGGGGTGCCCAAAATTGGACACAGTATTCCAGGTGGAGTCTCACCAGTGCAGAGTAGAGGGGGAGGAGAACCTCCCTTGACCTGCTGGACACACTCTTCTGAATGCATCCCAGGATGCCATTGGCCTTTTTGGCTGCAAGAGAACATTGTTGGCTCATGGTCATCCTCCTGTCCACCAGGACCTCCAGCTCTCTTTCCACAGAGCTACTCTCCAACAGATCAGCCCCCAGCCTGTACTGATACATAGGGCTGTTCTTTGATAGATGCAGCACTTCCCATTTGTTCTTATTAAATTGCATTCAATTTCTCCCTGCCCCTTTCTCATTCTTCAGGCTGTGAGTTGGCTTATGTGTTAGCATTATGGGGCTTGCTGCCAGTTTCACAAGGTGAAATAGTTTGCTGATTTCCTTAAATGTTTTCAGTGATGCCCAGAGTAGCAGTTAGTTGCTTGTTCGATCGATCAGTCCTCCCTTAAGTGGCTCCTGGTTAAGAGAGGCTTTTCATGATTGTCTACAGTGTGACTTGAGATGGTTTTTGTCAGCCAGAACATGCTAGTTGCCAGCAACTGGAGTCTTGTTGGCTTGTATGGAATAATTTATTCATGCAGGATAATGCTCCTTAACATTTAACAGGTAATGAATGTGACATAAATTTCCTTCTTGCTTTTAATTTTTCCCTTTCCTCTTCTAATGTGCAAACAGGCAGCTCTGGTACTCTAAATAGTAAGTAATTTTTGGCCATCTGTCAAAAGGAAATTTCAATACAAATTTAAATTAATGGTGCCTGAAATTTTTTATAGCTCCTCTAAAAGTCTCTAATGTGCAGAAAATTCTGAATCTGCTGGTAGTAATTAGTGTAGCATGTAATGAGGATATGGGCGATGTTATACAGCCCCAGTGTAACGTTTTGATATGGTAGCAAAATTTTGATTTATACAAGGTGGTGTCTGGGTTTAATTGTGAGAGACACTTTAAAGTGTTTTCTTGCTGATACAGATTATTAAGCAGGGCAGATTTTAGAACAGCTTGTAAAGTGTAAATTTATGCTTCAGTGTGTGATTCAGATGATGAAGGTACCCTACACATTTCTACAAGGAAATTGTTTTCCTGAAGTGTCCCATCTCTTGTCACCACTTCCAGCACTTCGGATTTGCTGAGCAGTTTTCCTCAATGAACTTGGATGTTTCTAGCTGTGCTGCTCTTGTCCTTCTTCTTATCTCAGGTCAGGGCAAAGGCAGTTTGCATCACTCTTCTATGTGTCATGTTCTGCCTGGTAAGCCAGACCCAGCTCACATCCTTCCCAGCACCTCACTGGAGCATGCGGTTTGGTGCTGAAACAGAGTAGTCACCTGCCAGATGACACAAGATTGTCTACGAGCTATTCCTAAAAATAAATCAGCAGCATCACAGATATCTCCGTGGAGAAGGGCAGCTTTGGGAACACTTTGAATTCATGTTGGCTTCAGTCCTCCAAATCCTTTGAGAAGTTCCCAGTGTGGGAAAACTTCAGACATGGTAAACTGGGTCATGGGAGTGCTCTTCATGCAGCTGCAAGGCTGCAGAGCAGACAAAGGGAAGGGAATGGTAGCAAGAATCAGTGCTGTGCTCTAAGTGCAGCCCTAGTTTAAGGGCTGTGAGAGAATATAATGTGTTTAGACAGAAAGACAAACAGCTCTGCAGCTAACCGAGCAGCTCTTCACAGAGGACTTGGCATAAACTTTTTCAAAGAAGTAAAACTATTCTTTTTTTTTTTTTTTTTTTTTGGTAATTCTGCAGTGTATTCTTGCTTGCTACTTGCACCCTGCAAAGATTTTTCCACCTCTTGTAAGAAATGCTGATGCAGAAGTTGTGTTGTCCTTCCCAGCTTTGGTACCCTGTGGGACAAATGTAGCAAAACTTTCTCTGGTTCCTAACACAGTCCCTTCTGTAAAGCATACCCAGTGAAAAAGTTAAGGAATTTTTTTTTTTTTCTGCAAAAGCACCACTTAGCAGAATGTACTCTAGCAGTTTTCTTTCTGTGACTCTTGATGTGGCAGCTGGAGTGAAGGAGCCACAAGATGATGGCTGAGTTGTGTGTCTGTCAGCAGTAGCCAGGACGTCCCTTAGCTGGTTATTCAAGAATCAAGTTTTCTGAATCACTGCCTCGTACACAGGATTCAACTCAAGTAACTTTTTATTGCATCTCTTGTTAATCCAGTAGATGAATTATAAATTATTTGGGGCAGAGGCTATGTCCTTAGTAGGACTTGCCAAAGAGGTGCAGTCTCTTTGATGCTGGGGGTTACTGTTTCAGCAGCAAGAAGTGTCAGTAATTAAAAGCTACAGTCTTGCTGCAGAAATAAAATAGCTTGTTTGAGATTCCTTTGGAATAAGAAGGATTTGAAATAACTCATCAAATGCTGGTTTGGGATGAATTTCTGTACAGCATGTTAGTGAGCTAGGAGAAGTCTGTCAGGGCAATTTCAAGTAGGTTTAGCAGTAAGATTACTTTTCCCTTAATCTGTATGAAGGCTAATAATTACTTGTGTGGCAGATAGAGTGAAAGTGGACAGGTGTGATTTCCACATTTGCTTTACATTTGTGCTGGCAGGTGCTCCAGTGCTTCTCAATTTAGGTTCTTGAACTGTTCGTCACTATTAAGTGTTTAGACCTCTGTTCATTTAGTATGTAAGTTAAGAGTAAGGTGCTTACTCCTGCAGCTGTAAATTGATACTTTAAAAAAAATCAAACAAACAAAAACCAACAAAAGAACAAGGTATTACAAAAACAGAATGCCCAACATATAAGACTTTTAGATATTACCAGATATAATTACATTATTTGGTCTTTGTTTTGCTGATGGTAGAGGAACACCACATACAATGCCAAGATCTACTGCTGTGGAATTTGTCTTGTCTGGTTTATTTTAAATTATACTTCCTCTAGTAGCATAAGTGCACCCCTACAAGTCTGCATTCACTATGTATTTAACGATCCAAAGAAATGTAGTTATCTGTTACATGCCTAAAGAAATTTGTACAATTTGATTATTTTGTTATTTTGCCACTTTAATACATTCAACTGAAAAGCACTTCACAGGCTTATTAAAATCCAAATGTTTCACACTCATGTCTGGATTCTGCTTGAGCCTTTCTCCATTCAGAAACAAGGCATTGTGCATATTTTGCTTTCTGTGATGATAAAAAGGTAGTTTTAAGCTGAGTGTATTTGAACTAAACTTTGCTCTGTAAAGAATTGTGGTTTTGATCTTCATGGGTGTTTTGGGAGTAGAATTATCAAAATATAATGAGCAACTTCTGTTGGCTTATGATACAGTAATTTTTTCAGTATTAATTGATATCTGCCTCAGGGTGTGTAAGCTGTGCCGAATGTAACAGGTGCCCTAATTCCAGAAAATGTGTTGTAATTGTTTGTTTGTGGAACAGATGTATAAATATCTGTGGGGCATAGCTGTTCCTCAGGTGGTGAACGTGAATGGATTAATGATGTGATTGGACGAGACATGCTTGTTTGTTGCAGTCTCGTCCAGTAACTGTCTGCTGAAGCAGAACAAATATTAATTAGCAGGGTCCTGTTTGTTGTCTCAGTCTATCTTACGGAGCTGATTTTTTGGTACTGCATTTTTTTCTTAATAACCTTTTTCATGGCTAGACTTGTAACATGTCATTCAAGCCCTGTGGTTTTTAACAGATTTTTAGAACACGAACATGAATCTCAGGTATATCCTGGTGCACTTTTTTTTTATTTCCCCCCTCCAAACTGAGTTTTATATGTCTTTTATTCAGTGCCACATCATTTGCCTTTTTAATATCTTCTGGGAATTTTAGTGTAGAATATTTGTATGAAAGTAATAACATGCACTCTGGTATCAAAGAATTAGCTGCTTCTGATACATTTGATGGTTTCACCTCCATTATCCAGCAGTTTCTTTTCTGTTTCAGTGTATTAACTGTATGCTGGCCTCTTACCTTGCACCCTTGCCAGTTACTACAGGGTGACAGTGGTGTGCTCACATTTGGACAAACTCCCGTTGTGCTTCTCACTATTAAACTTCATTGTGCCACTTGGCAATTTAAGGTAACTTAAATGTTCTCTCTCCAGATGCTCTTGTCACCCAGGAGGCAAACGCTTACACAGGCTATAATTTCTAACCTGAGCAGTCATGTCTAATTATTTCCATGGCAACAGACTGTCATGTTGATAACACAGGATTGTGACTTCACATCATAGAGTAGGAAGAGGAAGTTTGCTGGGTGAGGAGGTGGGTGGAAAGGTCTTCTCCAACGCAAAGGCTTTGACAATGTAATAGCTGGCAGAAAAAAAGTAAAGGGAGGGAATTAATTTGTTTAGCACCTCTTTTGAAATTCTCACTGTGTGTAATTACAATTGCACTTTGGATGCTGGTATTCATAGCTTACATCAGTTAACTTCTGGTGAACGTGTCCATAACAAAGAACACATTTGCAGGTAGGGATAAATAGGTGTTCGTTAAGTAATTGAATAAAAATACTTTGAAATTTTTGTGTGACACAAACTAGATGACTGCTTTTTGCTTAACATGTTTCTGTTTGCGCCAGGACACTTGTACTTCACGTTTTGATTCTGAGTTGTCTTTAAACCCCTTAGATAAAAGTAACTTGAAACATTCCTTATTTTTATGCAAATCAACGGATTATTTGGGCACACTGATTATCTGCTAAAGGAAGGAGAGTAGGGCAGATTACCTCCTGGACTCAGCGACATGGGTGACATGCACTGGAAGTTTCTCTGGCTAAAGTTACAGAAGGATAGTAGTACATTAATATTTGTATTGCTCTGTCTCTTCCCTGGTACTGGAAAAGAAGAATATCTGAAGTCAAATGTTGTCAGTCTCTTAGGCTGATTTTAGGAAATTAATAGTGTGACTGATTCCCAAGTTATTATGCAAGATTGTTGAGTGCATCGTGAATTGCAAAGTTTTAGCTGTGCTTTGGGGGAAGAAGCAGGCTAGCCAGCAGAAATATCCGTTGGCGGAAATTTGAGGAAAAGTCACACTGTCTCCCGCCTGTCTCTGGTACATCTCTAATTGAGTCAAATAATTAATTAAATACATAAAGCTCAATTAGCCTATTCTGCATAGCAGTTTGAAAAGTTCTGTGTTTTCTTGAGCAACAATTGGCCTTTTGAAGAACAAAAAAATTGGAAATGCTAATGTTTTTCAGCCAACTAAGGAAAGAAAATAAAAATGTCTCCATAGCAACAAAGCTTCTTTCTAGATGGCTTCCTAAGATATGGCTGAACCAGAAGCAGATGTCTAATTTGAGAATCTTGCCTCCTTCAATGTAAACAAATAACTTATAGGCAGGTGTTGGAAGTAATATGGAAATCCTATTAAGGGGCCCTAGGTTCCTGTTGTTCAGGAAGCCCCTGCTACAAAAGGACTGGTTGTCTGAATAAAGGAGGCAGAGTAAATTCTCGTTAGGCTTTAGCTTTTCCCAGGAAATGATTGTCTCTGTATGCTCTTTCTCCTGCGAGCCTGAATGCAAGTCGTTTCTTCTATTGATCTTCTCTGCCACTCCGGCTTTCTCCCTCTCCTACTGGAATAGCACTTGATATTGATGGTGGCGGCTGCTGCTGCTCGGGGCGTTGTGGCATTTCTGGTTTTAACCCCAGCCCTGTTTAGGCCGGTGAGAGGGCACTAGAGGCCCACACTGGCCTCGAGCAAGTAAGGGAAGCGGAGCAGCCGACTCCTGGGCTGTTTCTTGCTCCAGCTCGTTTGTGTGCATTTAGAGATGATGTTGTAGCCCTTGGCACTGTGAGATAGAACACGGGATTTTCCTTTTTCTCACAGAGACTGCAACTTTGAAGGGGCTGTGGTAAAGGTTTCTGTGTGGTTGGCTTGCTGGTGTCATATTTTGGGATTAAAGCAAAAGTGTGTTTTTTCTCAAATCTAGAAACTCGGTGGGATTTTTTATTTTTCTCAGAAGTTAATGACAAAAACAAGTGCCTGCCGTCAGTAGTCTATTGCAACACTTGCGCTGCCAGTGTCAGCTTTGTCCCCTTGCTGTGTTGAGTCTACCATGCCCAGAGCAACAGCTTCACTTGCGGTCTGTTGGCAAACACCGGACAGGCAGGAGCAGGTGCCGGGATCACATTTTCCAGGGTTTCTATGCTGGAAGTGGAGGTCGTGTATGTGTGTCCCTCACCCCGTCTCTGCTTCCTTCGGTGCTCCAGATGTGCATAGCGATGCTCTTAATAACACTCAGAGGGTTAAATGTGGATAAACACAAAACAAGGCTTCTGAAAAGCCTGATGATTGTCATGCAGCATTTCTCGGACTATAGCCCCCGAGACGCACTTCATAAAGCCAATAAAGCGCGCGCCGGTGGTCTCCCGTTGCCCTGGCAACAGACCACAGGGCACCCTGTGTGTGAAATGCGTGAACATCTGCGAATTAATCTTTTTTAGTTTGTTCTTTCCTTGGCACCGGCAGGGCTGAGCTAGAGGGCCCCCAGGGGTGCCCCCAGCGCTGGGAAGAGGGGGTGAAGCAGGGTCCTTTTCGGTGGCGCTTACCTCGGTGCAGGGACTCACCCTGACGGCACTCTTGCTGGGTTGCTGTGCTCTTGCATTTGGCTGCGCGGGGGAACGAATAAAAATTGAAGAAAAACTCTTCCAAGTTGAGGTACTATTTGGCTTTGACTTGTAGATAGGCCGTGCAAAACA
>JANHGL010006359.1:34522-53901 GCA_024611195.1 Ceyx melanurus
CCCTTCCAGTTGGGACATGCCTCCAGGCCTCCCCCTCCACCACTCCCCCACCCTCCAACTGGTTATAAGAAGACTGATGGTCTTCCAGAATGGCCTCCTATCTGTTTTTCAGAGGCACCTGAGGAATAGAAGCAGGCAAGGGCTGTGCTCTCCTTCTACCATGCCCATGAACTTGCCTCCACTCACCCCCTTTAATTGGGGTTCTGTTATTAGTATGAGAGAGGCAAGGTACAGTGGCTTCCCGATCCTGGGATTTACCTATTTCTTGAGTGGAGCTCAGAGAATGGCTCCAGCGGTCAATCTCAGTTTCAATCTCCATGATACTCCTGAGTCCTTTCACTTCAGCTTGAAGCCTCAAAACCTTATTTCCAAGCTGGGCTGTTAAGATGAGCAGATAATCTACCTGCTCACACCACACACAGTCATGGGAGTTGTCCTCTGAGGTCAGAAACAGGCTGTGGCATTCTCTGCAGCCTGCCATCTGCACCCCCACATCCTTTCATAGAAAAAATTCTAATTTCTATAATTCAATAGAAAAAATTAAGGGATTCTTAAACACCTCCAGAGATGGGGACTCCACCACCTCCCTGGGCAGCCCATTGCAATGCCTAACCACCCACTTTATAGCAACATGTGTCTGAATTCCCACATCGACTTTGAATGAAGACTGTATCATGATCTTGTTTTGTCGAGTAGATACCATACTGACAGTCTAGGTGCCCACGGTTTTCCTTTCACAGCCTTTGACCAGTTTTCAACCATGGCTAGGCCTTTGGAAGAAGATGAGTTCACAGGGTAAGGGCACACACACGGATGACTCACATGGCTCTGTGCTTGAGCTTATCTGGTGAGGCATTTAAATTCCCTTCGGAGAGTGCAGCTCCAGCCCCACCTCTCCCCACGTCTCTCGCAAGCCAAAAAACCATGAGGCTGCCAGTCCCACAGGGGTCCTGGTTTCGGAGAGCTGACCTGGGCAGCAAAAATGCTGCTGATTTTCTGGTCTGATCTGCCACTGGCACCGATCAGCTGCAATGAATTTCTTGAGTATTCTTTGCAAATGAGCCCAGATCATATAACCGGGCAGTTTAAATGAAGACCACACAAAAAACTTTTCACAGCTTCAAGATTTGTTGCTTTTGTAGATTACTTAGTTGTAGAGGGCATTGCCTTCTACATCAAGATATGGAGACAGTATTCTTCGGTGTTCTCTGAAAAATAGTCATGAGCAGGTTCAAAGCTTATGGGTAGGAACTAGACACTGAGACAACAAAGGGAACCTTGTGGCTGGTGTCTACTACAGGTTGCCTGATTAAGGGGAGCCTATTGGCAAAGCATTCTTATTCCAGGTAGAGGAGGCATCACACTCACAGGCTCTTGTCCAGCCAGGGGCATCAACCACTCCAACATTGTGGCAAGCAGTAGGTAATTCAGGAGACTCCAGGAATGCACGCAGGATAATTTCTTAAGCCAGGTAACATAGAGCGCTACCAGAGGCAATGTGATACTGGACTTTATGGTCACAACTGCAAGTGAGATAATTCATTCAGTGAGGTCAAGTGCAACATCTTTCACATGGGTTGTGGCAATTCAAAGTACAAACCGAGGCTTGTTGATGAGTGGATTGAGAACATCCCTGCAACAGACTGGAGGTGTTGGTGGATGAAAAGCTGGACATGACATGTCACTGTGCTTTCGCAGCTCAGAAAGATAATTGTATCCTGGACTGCATCAAAAGAAGCATGTCCAGCAAGTTGAGGGATGTGGTTCTACACCTCTACTCCATGCTGATAAGACCCCACCTGGTGTACTGCATCCAGCTCTGGAAACCACAGCACAAGAAAGACACGGACATGTTGGACCAGGTCCAGAAATGGGACATAAAGATGATCAGAGGGCTTTAACACCTCTCTTTGCAGAAAGTCTGAAAGTGTTGGGGTTGTTCAGCCTGGAGAAGAGAAGGCTCTGGGGTAGCCTTACTGCAGCTTTTCTGTACTTAAAGAAACCTTATAAGAAAGATGGTGATAGACATATTAGTAGGACCTCTAACAATATGAAAAGGTGTCATGATTTTAAACTAAAAGAGTCTATCTAGACTAGATATAAGGAATAAATGTTTTGCAATGAGAGTGGTGAAACACTGGCACAGGTTGCCCATAGATGTGGTAGATATCCCATCCCTGGAAACATTCAAGGTCAAGTGGGACATTGCTTTGAGTAACCTTATGTAGATAAAGGTGCCCTTGCTTTCTACAGGGGGCTTGGACTAAATGACCTTTAAAGGTCCTTTCTAGCCCCAAGTATTCTGTGATTCTATGATTCTATAATATGTTTCTGTATTCTGCAATTCTGACATAATATGTATTTTAGTGCTTTGATTATTTTGAATTATTGTTTCTCATAGCTTTTACTCTATCATATGAGGGAAAGCCACCCTGAAACAGTATATGAAAAATGTTTACATTATTTGAAAATGCAAGAAACTCTTGTACATTTTGTACTCAAGCTGCATTTGAAACTAATCTTCTTTTTCTTTTTTTTTTCTTCTTTTTTTTTGTTTGTCAGTTTGTTAGTTATATCTTTTTCTATAAATTTCATTAACCTGGAACCTCCGAGAAAAAAAAAGTAGAAAGCAAAACTTAAAAATGCACAGGGTTCTCTCATATGCTGTGCCGTTGTAACTTAAAAGCTGCACAAACCTAAGGCTCTTAGTGTCAATATAAATGATTGTTCTGATTCCTATCAACCTTTTCTCAAAGCAATAGAACTGAAGTAGAATGATTTTTATGCTTTTACTGTGATATGTATCTTTTTGGATAGTAGTACATCAGTCCTGCTAGATGTTAGTTTCTCCAGTGCTCCTTAAAGACCTTTCTAATAAGCCATAGATTGTGATTTTGATGTTTTGGGTTGGTGGCTTGATTTATTAGTTTTTGGGCTTTTTCTTTTTTTTCTTTTTAATAGATGACATTACAGATAATGTCTTATTTCTCAAAACATTGTCAACTGAAGGATTTGGCCTAATTACCTTTCCTTCTCATCTTGCGATCTCCTTTCATCCAGTGAAGACTGATACTACTTCATTCAGTCACCTGTCATACACAATGAACAGTTATCTGTCAAAATCTTGTTAGAGGTTGATTTGTCAGGTAATATTTCTTGCTTCCTTGATTATGATTTCACAGATATTTGCCGCATAGCTTCATGGAATTGCCTTGTTCTCATCTTCTAAAAGAAATCCTGTTCTCAGGTCAAGTGCTTATCCACATGCTTGACTTGGTTGTGCCCAGTGTTACCATTCGTGCTGCTGTGTGTGTGTCTGTAGGTATGTGTGTGTGAGTGATAAAAGTATATTGTTGCCTGATTATTTTGAAATGGAAGCAAACAGTAAGGTAGTACACTAATTCAAGTTCATAATTTTAAATTACTGGTCTCTTGAAAAATGAACAAGAAGACAAACAAACTCTGTGAAGACAAGTATGCATAAAAATAAGTATGCAGCAATTTAAATTTCTTGACTTAAAATCACTTGACTGAGCAGAATCATTTCAGATAAAATAGGAAAAACTCATCTGGAAGATGTTTTATTTTGATCAAATATAGACAAAGCAAAGAAAATGGTTGAAATTAGATCTAGTGTCATTCAAAGCCAGTATCAGTGAACATATATATACTTTTTAAAATGTAACAAAAAGAAAGACTTTTTTTTTTAAACATATATTTCAAAGTGTGAGTTTTGTCTTATTAGAGGTCTCATTTGATTACATAATTACATAGGTGAATCAAAAAGAGTTTAGATTTTGAATACTTGGAGAATTATTTTTTTTCTAGAGGAAAAATCTCCTAGAAGACCTGTATCATTCCAAAGAAAACATAATAACTTTGTGTAATACCATTTTTGCATATCTAAAGTTAGTGACTTGGGAGTATTGTACTATCAACTTAGTTTGGTTATAGTTTTTCATGCAAATTACTGAAAGCCCCACATTTCCTTACATTCTTTTTAAATCCTAAACTGACAGTATTAATGTAATGTAGGCAAAATGTTTTTCTTGAAAACTCCATGTCTACTTCTACATGAGTGTCATAACTTTACTTACGTGTTCTCTGAATGTTAATAAACACTTTCTGCAATATTGAAACTCTTTCCTCAATCCTAGCCAGAGAATAAGTTGTCTAGTCCCTACATTCTTAGCTGTATTGCTTCTTCATGGCTCTGGTGAAAATGATTAGAAGTAATGTTTCTTGCTGTATTTGAGAAATACGGGACCTTACAGTCACACCACTGATCCCATAGGAGGAGGCTTTGGTATCACTGTCAGCATATATCTGTACAGGTAAAAAATTGCAAGCACCTGATGGGCACATTTGTCAACACAGAACTGTTCAGCTCTACTGTTTCCAGAACTTCCTGTAGATGCGATGTTGAAGAAAAGGTGTCATCTTGAACTACTACTTACTCAAACTGCAAGCAGCTAGAAAGAAACAAACCTCTTGTCTCAACTATTCAACAAAGCAGAAGTCCAGGTCAAGTACTTTAGTATGGCACTTGATGTGATCACACCTTATTTTTATAGGGACTGGGCATCCACTATGCAATTGTATTAGCATTCTGTGAAATTAATTCTGTGATATATGTTTAACATATATATCACATCACCAGATGCACAGCTAGCAGAATGGGCTCATTCCAGATTCTTGGTTTGTGCTTATTAGGAGAGGCTAGTACATCCCAGTGCACAGACTTCCAATGCAAAAAGACAGAGTACACACAATTGTTACTGAGTTCAGAGATGGAAAAATACAGGAATTGAAAAGTGCTGTTCAAGTAGTGGATTTTTTTTGTTGTGGTCAAATGGATTTACAAGACAGTAATATACTTGTATGTCTGCAACCTCTGACAATGACAGATAAAATAATAATTAAAAAAAAAGCCTTTCTAAAATACTTGAAATTGTTGACACTTCTCAGAAAAGTTAAAAATAAGCTTCTGCTGTCTTCCAAGTATCATTTTGAATTTTATTTATCAGCTTTCAAAACCTGCTAAAAGAACTTTAAACATACCTGGTGTGAAAGCCAATATATTTTTTTTCAGAAGTCTAAGGGCTAGCCAACATTAAGAAGTTAGTGTATAGTAGTTTGCACTCTGAATTTTCAATCTTGCACCATACTAAATCAGTAAAGACAACCTGAATTTGCAGGAAGAATGTGCTTAAGAAGAAAGTATGGTGCAGTGTGAAGCTAGAGTCAGCACCCTTTTGGAAAGCAACAAGGAGGAGCTCCTGGAGCAAGATGTAGAACACTGTAAATTAATTCATAATCAATCCCACTTACAAGTAATACCATGTAGCAAACAGAGCTGCTGTGTTACATGGAGGCTGCTGAAGTTGGAACTCTACCCAGTTTGCATTGTGTGAAAGTTCTTTCCAAATGCTAGTGTTTTGTTAAAGCTACCCTTTTTTAAACACTATCAAAAGTTCAGCATTTTAAACAGAGCAGTATAAATGCTCATTTCCTTTTTTGATAATATAAGTAGCTGAACACCTATTACCATTTTTGTCTTGCCCCCTTTTGTCACGATCCGATATTAAGATACGTGGCAAATTTTAAGAAAGGTTTAAAGGTGATCTTCAAATGGTGAAATTAAGACACAAGCGAGGTCAGATGTCACATGCATAACAAAGTTTTATTACAGTAACTTAACCAAGTTCCTAAGGCCGAGAGGACAGCGAGAAAAATCAAGAAAGGAGAAAGCAGAAGACAGCAAGCAATAGGATAGTTACCACCAGGATCCCACGTCGATGTCAGTCCAGAGATGCTTGCTTCTTTTCATAGCGTCCGATAATTTTTATATAGTTCTTGTCCACTACACCCCCACTTCTCTCCCTAAGCAGATGAGAAATTCCTTCCACCTTCTCAGTATTCCTCCAAGAGATAAGGGAGGGGGGTATAAGGTAGATAACACAGTCCTTTGTTTTGCTAATTGGTGAGATCAGCCATGGTAAATCGGGGGATTAAGGCAGCAGACACCTCAGACTAATTTATTGCAAGAGGTCTGGCACCATTTATCGGAGGTCTTCATTAAATATAGAGGCCTGGTTATCATTTGGACACTTCACTCCCAGCGCCAGCTACAGACCTCCCCCATCTCCAATCTCAGGCATGCATCTTGGCAGAGGGTGGGGTGGTCTCAAGACGAACAACAGATGTCCTGAGTGTCTCAACCTCTTGGATTGTTTGAGACAAAAACTATCATGTCCTGCATGTCACACATTTCAATCAGTTTAAAATTCAAGTCCATAAATAATGTTTTTCAATGATGTTCTAGATGTTTTTATAGGGACTAAGGGCAGAGAGGCACTAAGGCACTATTACTTGAAAGTTAACCAGCTCTGTTAAAAAGCTGATAGCTCTAACTTTTCTTGGACTAACACAACTGTACCGCTTCTGAGGCCTGTTGATTACTGGCATATTAAGAGGTGGCCATGAGTTACATTTATAGGAGTGGACCATGAAGCCTCAGCTTTTTTTGTGTAACATAGACAACATTTTAATGCCTGCCACAAAACAGAATCACTAAGATGCAGTAAGGAAATACTAGTAATCACACAGATTTTTTTCCCTATAGCTTTCTTTTTGGAATGCCAGTAGTGAAGTGATATAAAGAAGTGTAACTGTAGCCTTTCTTTGTTTTCAAGATCTTTTGAAAGTGCAGTCTTGCTGCGAGGAACTGTCACCCTGGTTTTGCTATTCAATTCAGTATAGGTACAGTAAAATCTGCTTTTGTGCCAAACTCTTGCCTCATGTCTTTAAGAGCTCTTGTGCAATAACCTGTTTCCCAGTAAATGGAAGGCAATTACATGGTGGTCTAGTGGTTAGGGTTCGGTGCTCTCACTGACATGGCACAGGTTCAATTCCCGGTCAGGGAAGATTCTTTGTGACTTGGGTCTTAGGTAATCCTGCTCTGGCAGGGGGGTTGGACTAGATGATCTTCTAGATCCCTTCCAACCCCTAACATTCTGTGATTCTGTGATTCAATGCTGAGCACCTAATGTCTTCTAACATGAGCCTGCCTGCAAATATTTTGAATATTAGTGAGTAGTTCATCGCTATGGATTGTGGTAAGAGGTGATACGCACTCACTGTTGTCCAGGGACTTCGTACAATGTTTTATTTAACGACTCCACTATATCTTTGTTTCCTTGTTGCATTTAGCAACTTTTCTACTCACATAATTAAGAAACATCATTCAGGTAATGTCTACAGAGAACTCATGAAATGAATGGCAACTAAGAATAACAGGACAAGAGGCAATGGGAGCAAGTTGGAGCACAAGAGGTTTAGGGTAAACACAAGGAAAAACTTTTTCCCAGTGAGGGTGACAGAGCGCTGGAAGGGGCTGCCCAGGGAGGTTGTGGAGTCTCTTTCTCTGGAGACACTTAAGACCTGCCTGGATCTGTTCCTGTGTGACTTGGTCTAGGTGATCCTGCTCTGGCAGTGGGAGTTGGACTAGATGATCTTCTAGGTCCCTTCTAACCCCTAACATTCTGCGATTCTGTGATTAAGTTGTTCTGCTGCTTTTGTTTTTCTTTTACCTCATTATTTTAATGGTTAAAAATAGCTTTATAAAAGCATCTTCCATAACTTTGGACTTTAAGCAAAAAAGCTCAAGTCTCTCAAGTGCCAGTGGGTAAAAGACCACCTAGCAACGTTGAAGGGGACGGCATCTAGCTTGTTTACAACTTTGTCAGAGGAAGAATTAACATCTCTGTCAGTGACTAAAATCTGTGAGTGTTTACAAATAGTGTAAATACTATGTCATCCAGCTCACTCTCCAGCCACCTCCCCCCACTAGCTTCAGGATTGCTTTTTATTTTTACTTAACAGCAACACACAGAGGTGATTAGTAAGCGTCCTGCTGCCTCACAATTATACAACTTCCATCTTTTATAGGGCTATCTTAGCCTAAAGATTCAAGATGAAATTGTCTTCTAAACTTAAAGCAAATCTGTTTCAAAATTAGCTTTTCTAAACAATTTTCTCCTATTAAAAAACTTAAGTTTAGTGGAAGTTAGTGAATCTTGAAGTACAGTTTGACTAGAGGTGACTACCACGTTATGAAGTGCTTCTCTTTATAGCTCCCCTTTTTTAAAAAAATAAATTCTGTTGTTACATTCTGAAGATTGTAAACTAATTCTAAACTGTTTAGAAAAGTTATGAAAAAGCCTTTTACTTTTTAAGTAGACTGCTTAAATAATGCACTTGATTATTGAAATATTGGAATTCTACTTTTGTTACCAAAACCAGAATGGCACCTGTTACCAAAAAGAGGTGGCCAGAATAAAACTACTGTAAGAGCACATTATGTCATTGTCCTAGTTGGACAGATATTGTCTTAAATTTTAGTAATGTGATACCAGAGGCCTATAAGGAGATAAGAATTTTAATCAAGAAGAAAAAGTGTGTGTATATATATGAGAGGTATTTATATGAGGTGCAAAACTCAACGATTTTAAGTGATGAACGTTGAGAACAGCAGAAGAATCACAACACAAGAACTAACAAGGGAAAAAAATAAAACGGTTCAAATCTTCCTCTGATGGCCACCTTTCAGGTAGTCGCGGAGCCTCCGAAAGGGAGGAAAAAAAGGGGGTTGGGGGGAGGGTATAGGCGGATCAGAGGACGCAGCTGGTAGGGGAAAAGAAACAGTCCGAGGAAAAAAAAAAACGCGGTGATAGAAACGAATCGGAGGGGTGTCCGCGCCGAGAAAAAGCGCCAGGAACCGCTCCGGGGTTTCGGGGCCGAAGGAAGCTTTCTCCCCAGGGTCCGGATGCCGAAGGCAAGGTCTCTCTGAGGAAAAAGCCGCTCCGGGTGCCGGGAGAAAAGGGTCTCCTCCCCATACCGGTTTTTTTTATTTATTTTTTTTTTCCTCTCGCGCTTTTTTTTCCCTGCTCGAAAACATCCTCCCCCTCCCCTATGGCCGGCGCCGCCCCCACAGGCAGGGAGAGAAAGAGAGAAAAAAAGTTTGTGATTTTTTTTTTTTTTTCTTTTAAAGGGGACTCCTTACCCCTCGACAGTCATCTAAAGGTAATTGTAGTTACAGCTTTGCTTTCAGCCAACCTATTAAAATCTTGAGATTAGCTTTTCTTTTTCCAGTGCAGTATATTTCTCAGTACAGACCTTTAAAATGTATTATAAAATACTTTTCTTAAAATTGATAAATGAGGAAAGGATTTAATTTCTGTTATTTGGTCCATTGTTTAATTTGCAGCAAAATTCCTATGGTGATGCTTTTTCTTCTTGTGTTGGCTACAACACTTTTCCATTCTTGTTTCCTTTGGTCTTACTAATTGTTAATGAACAAATTTACCTTCCAAATGTTAAATTTAACCTTAAGATTATCATGTTTAGATGGCTTATTTTGTTCACCTTAGACAATTTTAATTTACAAGTCTTATGAAATTTTACAGTTTTAATACATCAGTAATTTTTCTGCTGTGCAGTTGGTTTCCAAATTTCGGCCTTATTTTATGTGGTTGCTGGCAGATTTGGAGAGCTGTCTTTTGACACAGGTTAATTAACTGTAATTTGCAGAGGGAAGTAAAAAAGGAGTGGGGATTTAGGATGAGTGCAAGGAGGATTTCTGGTTTGGGGTGTTGGGTTGTTTTGTTGGTTTTTTTTTTCATTCCAAGGATTCTGGTAAACCTTCTGTATCTTTTTTTCTGAATCATATAACCATATAATGTTAAGGGTTGGAAGGGACCTAGAAAGATCATCTAGTCCAATCCCCCTGCCAGAGAAGGATCACCTCTGGCTTAACCTCAAATCATGCTTCAGGCACCTTCAGGACTCCAGTTACTTTCTAAAAATTTAAACATTCAAGATTTTGTGAAACATTGATAGCAGTTACTGCCTCTTTGTGATTGTTTCGTAAGTAAAAAGCCTACATTCACAGATAAAGACAATGCTGTCTTAATCTAAATGCTTTTCTCTAAGAATTTTCCTGTGGAAAATAATACTACTTGGTTTTATACCAAAACTGTTGCTTTACTTTTAAAGCTTTCCTTTAGAAACTGGAAGATGTTCCAGAGTGAATATTATCACCAAATTCCCAGTTGGTAAACTCAGCCTTTCAGTGTTGCTTAAATGAAATCCATCTTTAAAGGTCAGATTGGGATGCTGAATAATTATATTCACAAGAAGAAGTTGTTACCTGTCTTACCTTTCTACCACCTGAAGAGATTCTAAAGGGTGACAGAGAAATAATCTTGCACATCAAAGCTGAATTCTGCAATACATCTTTCTCACTGACAATAGCTGGCAGTATATAGAATTTACAGAGGAAATACTGGACTTAATTTGATTCTGGCACTGCTACATTTTTATTCAAAATATACAATGATCTAGATACCATCAGTGGCTCTAGTACAGTCACACATATTACGGGAGAATGATGCTGAGTTCACAAAATGATTCACATTGATCCTCTGCCAACTAATTATAGATACAAACATGCGTGCTGTGACTTATTACTATCTCACCACATTCAACAGATTAGCTTTGTAACAGTCTTACTTTTCACCCTTTTTTATCACTGCCCAAGCATCTGTCAAGGAGGTTTATCAATCAGAAAAAATCTGATTTTGTATCAAATCAGATACAAAGTGTGACCCTCAGTGAACCATGAATAGCTGTGCTTAAACTAGATAAGTTTTTCCTTGCTGATCCATCTTCCATGTGAATTAAAGAAGGTATCCTCAAGGTATCCTGAACTCCCTGGGATTTGTTTTATATACGAATGTATATAGGCATATATATTGCATGTATACAATTAAATTTAGAAATTCACCAGGTTTGCAATTGTTACTTGAAAAAAAAACCAAACTACTCGTTACCAATCAGTTCATTCTCAATGTATCAAATGATAATGTAATTTTACAGGAGATAGAGAAAAGGAGAAGAATTGAAGAAGCATACAAAAATGCTGTAACAGAACTGAAGAAAAAGTCCCACTTTGGAGGGCCAGACTATGAGGTACGGATTCTGCCTTTGAAATATTATAAACATTATGACTTTTAAAGAATTGCTTTTTTCTCAAAGTGGTGAAGAAGGTTTGTAAATCAAGGTGTGTGGCTTATGCAAGTGTTCTCATGCCACTTTTATTTTTCCACCTTAGGATATGAAACGTGAAGAATCTCAGTCTTTTATTTTTTTGAAATGGAAGTCTGTATTCACCTCAGTCTTATGTTCTTTTTTCTAAAGCATTTCACTTACAGATATTTCTGCTAGTGCTTATTTTTCTTGTATATTTGATACTGCTTATATGCATTATCATGATCCGATATTGGGTACATGGCAATTTTTCATTAAAGGTTTAAAGGTGATCCCCAAATGGTGAAATTAAGACACAAACGAGGTCAAATGCCACATGCACGACAAAGTTTTATTACAGTAGGAAAACAAAGTTTCTAGAGCAGACAGGACGGTAGGGGAAAAATAGAAACAGAAAAGGAGAAAGCAGAGTACAACAAGTAATAGTATAGTCACCACCACGGTCCAGCGACGACGACGGTGGGACAGAGGGCTTCTTTCTTCCTTTCCCAGGGAAATGCTGCTTCTTCTTTTCCCGAGGAAATAATTCCTAAACTCCATCCATCATAAAAGCAGATTTATACACGTTTTCCACTACACCCCTCTTCCTCCTCCCCACTCCCCCCCAGGTGAGAAATTCCTTCTCCTCCTTTCAGATGAGGTAGGGGTGTAGTTAGCACAGTTCTTTGTTTGGCTAATTGGAGAGATCAGCCATTGTAAATCAACAAATGGCCGCAGGGTCCATTTATCGGTAAAGGCCTTTATCTTCACGAAATATCAGAGCACTCTCAATGCCGCCTTCAGACCTCTCCCCATCTCCAATCTCAGGCACACCCACCTCGGGGTGATGTTGAAATATTTCTTCAGTTTTGCTCAACTATTCAGATGTCTGCAGACAGACAACAGATACCTTGATTGTCTTAATGACTTAGATTGTTTGAGTCAAAACACTATCTGACCTGCATGTCACGTGCACATATGTCTTTTTTTTACTTTCCCTTTTTTTATGATTCAACTATAAAGACATGTAAAACAAATATGAAAACCCTGACTGTACAGGCTGTTCTAGAACCTAAAGTGTAACCTGAACTGATGGGTTTTTTATTTGTCACTGTCATTTGAAATGATGTTGTCAAACTCAGTGATTTTTAGGTTCCTTTCATCAGTTACATGGCTTATTTCAGCAGCTTCTTCCTCAGTGAGGTGTTTAGTAAAATTCTAAAATGCTTAAACCACCTTCTGAAGAAAAATGTAAGCTAACACACTTCTAGGGCAGTTTGCATAGTTTTTAAGACCTTGATCCTTTCATGTACATTAATCAAACATGTTTCTACTTACAAATCATAGCCTGAGAAATAGTACTAATACCTTGAGATATTTAGAAGGTACTCGGGCTGATACTTGGGCTTAGGTGTCCTCGAGGCATACAATGTAAAATAAAATGATGACTAGGAAGCTAGATTTTGCCTGGTTATGAAGCCAGCTGCTTCTCCCAGGTATCCCTCCTGTAAAGTGGTTTGTGGAATTTTGCTGCACCAGCTTCTTTTAGAATGCAGGAAAAGCAGTAACACTAATTTTCTGAAATTACTATTCTACCTAGTAGGCTCAAGTTTTTAATTGTGATTCAGTGTTAACTGTTAAATTACTCCAAGAAATTTCAGTAGAGATCCACAGAATTTTGTCTTATATAAAAGTTTTGAGCACATAGCTGAAATTCACCCTAAGGCACTGGAATACTTGGAGGGAGTCTAACTACATATTTGTTAATGTGTAGTTTACTCTTACACCATAAACATTTTTGAGAGAAGATACATTCCAATTAGAACCCAAATCTGATGTAAAAGCATATTGACACGGTTACTCAGTTTCCTGTTTTGTTATGGTTAAAATACTTGAGGCATATAGAAGCAATCTGAGTGCATCAATTATATCCGTAATATAAAATCATGTATTTCTGATACCAAACTAAAGTGGAACACTCATGGTTTGAATTAGTTTTGTTTCTTTTGTTGTAGGAGGGTCCTAATAGTCTGATTAATGAAGAAGAATTCTTTGATGCTGTTGAAGCTGCTCTCGATAGACAGGATAAAATGGAAGAACAGGTATTGGTATTTCAAAAATGTCTTAATGTTGGGTGTTTCATCAAAGAATTCTGTGACTTAAACTCAGTCCTGGGGTGCATTTCCTAAAGCTTTAGATTCTTATTCTGACACTGATAAGAGGAATTCACTTAAATATTCTACAATTAAATATTGTCCCTTAACCCTAATTTTGAGAGACTTCCCAGCTTACATGGAAAAGGATAGTATAAGCTAATTGAGTGTCTCTAGTTTAAAATTCCTAAGCATCCTGTATAAAAATGATCTTTGTTTGTAATTGATGCCTTGTGCAAATAAGAGTTATATCGAACACTGCAGCTATTTCACAAAACCTAATTGTTCCTCTAAAATTTCTTTTTGACTCTAGCAGTATGTGAAATAGAAAAGGCTATATCATTCTGTTGATGTTTGGTTTTATTAATTGTGTAGGCTCTGGCTACTTCTCTAACTCATTTCTTGAACACCTTCTAGTGACAAGGATCTAAAAGGGGTAAGATGCATATGAGGGATTATAGAGGCTATGAAAGAAGAAGAAGCATGTAAAATGAGAAGGAGTAACAAAATGGTGCATCCTTTGTCTTAACAAGTGTTTAGGCTTATGGATATAGTGAATACAATTACTTGTTTGAGTTAAAAGTCTTTCCAGTAGACAAACAGTACCCAACAGAGTTTACCTATGTTGGGGTCTCTTAGCTGAGACTCAAAGAACTAAAAGTTTTGAGTTGACTCTTGTACTACTACATGGACCTTTATTGCTACCCATCTATTTTCTTTAGCTCAGAGGTGCACCTTGACTGATTAATTCAGTCTTCAGGCCCATTCACTTACTGAGAATTCCAGCAGAATGACAGCTTCATGCCTGTCATGCACAGCATTAGTTGTTGTAGTAACTATGTAGATTTAGGATGACTCACTCTGTTTCATAGTCCACCCAGTTAGCAGCTGACTAATAGTAATTAAGTCTGTTTTGTTGCAGTCCCAAAGTGAAAAAGTTAGATTACACTGGCCAACATCCTTACCTTCTGGAGATGTATATTCTGCTGTGGAGACTCATCGATTTGTCCAGAAGGTAAGATATCTCTCATGATCCCTTCTGAGTAATGGGCTGACCTATGATATTTCTATATATTATTTTGTCTGGGTAGGTGAGACATTTTTAGGTGTTTCTAGTAACTTTCAGTGGTTTGCTTATTTTCAAATGAATTAGCTGGAATTGGGGAAGGACTGTTTTCTGTCTTGGCTTGAAAAATACTGATTTAAGTATTTGTTTAGAATTACAATCTTGGTACAAGTCAAGAGTATTTAGATGATAAAGGAAAAATCCTAACTGCCTAACCTCCGTTTCTTTAAGATGGCTTCACCAAAATGCATTGCACTGATTTTTATAAAAGAAAAAAACAAAACACCAAACAAAAAAAAAAAACACCAAAAAAAACAAAAAAAAAAAAAAAAAAAAAAAAAAAAAAAAAAAAAAAAAAAAGGAGATTTTTATCCAGTGCCTTAAGGGTCTACAGAGGGGAAAAAAGTTGGTTTGAACTGCAACTGACAGAAAACCAGTCTCAACAAAGTCAAAGCTTCACTTGATGGAACAGAATTACAACTTCTCTGGTCACCAGCAAATGTTGAGCAGCTTCAAAGCTGAACACTAAGTAGAGAAGAAAACAAATATTCTTCTGTACTAAGGGCTTAGCACATCACAGCCAAGCCTGAGAAAGAAATTATCTGACTTTTAACTGGAGCTCTCAGCATGCTAATGACTCTTTGCCCACCACAGACACCCACAGCCCCCTTTGCTGGGCAGGTTTGGGCTCAGAGAGCCTGAAATGGAACAAAAGAGCTGGGTGGTGGAGATCTCACCATGCTAGGCTGGGCTTAAAGTCCTATGAGAGCCCCCACAAACACAAACCACAGCCATGTTTGATTTGCACTCAGGGTAAATCAAGGGGGGATGGTACCTGTGAAGTCTGGATAAACAGAATTTGATGTGGTCCATCAAAACCAAAGGGAGATCATGGCAGGGAAGGAGACTTGGGAATGGAGACTGAATCCATCACCAGCCTAAAGGCTCTGTAATTAAAGCTTGTTTTCAGATGAAGATGGCTTCTAGTGGCAGTAGTGGTGGGAGCAGTGGCTGTGGCAGCTGAGCAGCTCTGGGAAGCCCAGACCTCTCATGTGTCTGCAGCTGAACAGCTGCACCATGCTGGCTCCTGGGTAATCATTCCCATCCCACTGTGGTCCCAGAGGGGGCTGCTGACTGCTCCCCTGCCTCCATCTGCAGGAGCAGCTGGACATGCCAAAGGGAAAAAAAACCCAGCAGGGGAACAATAAAAATCTCTCAGCAGGGTGATTTTTACACTAGGAAATGTTCCCAACCCCAATCCCATATTGAATCAGTCCAAGGGCAGTTTTCCCCCCTGGAGAACAGGCTGGTGAGAGGCAGCCCTGCAGGGTAAGGGATGCCTGTTGCTTTCTATATTCCTTTCCCTTCCCCTCCCAGTTAAAACAACTTTCCTTGGCTCCCTGAGCACTGGTTTTGTCCCTCAGCCCCCACTTTTGTAGGAGCCCAAGCCTGGTGGCACCAGCAGGGCAGTGCCCTGGTGCTTGGTTCATCACAACCATCAGTGTCAGGCACAGGAGTGGACACAGACACTGCCTCTCTCAACCAAAACTAAATAAATCTGATTAAAATATGATTTACTGGTTGTTTTTTTCCTGCCAGGTGCATTCAAACCAAACCAGCACTGCCTGGGCATCACTCTTGCTGTGCATTTCTGCAACCAAAGCCTGAAGAGCACTTCCATGAGCATGGTTGGCAGAGAGAACTCATCTCCTTTATGACACCAGCTTTGTGATAAGCCCACAACCTTCCTTTCTGTCCAGTTCAAACCTGTAGAGCCATGCTATTAAAACCCCAGTATCAAACCAGCCACATCTGAAGCAAATCACAGCCTCTTACAACTGGAACAGATAAGCACAAAAAGAAAGCTTTTAGAAAGCAGACATCTTTAAAGCTGTATATGCTTTGTATTTTTTTCTGCACCCATTTTTATTGTTAAACACTCCCAACTGATATATTTTTATTTATTATTCTTTTTTTCCCCTCCTGAAATCCAGATTACAACGCTGCTGCTAAGCCTGGGATAAAGGGAAATATGCATTTTTCTGAATCAATAGATAAGGAAAGAGCTCCAAGTCCAAGTGACTGCACAGAATACAAACTGAGAAATACAAAATGTAATCCTGGGTGTTGTTCAAATGCTGTGATGGAAGTGGATTATTGACAGCTGTCCCAGCCAGGCACCAAAACCAGCAGAGGAGAATTGATCCCATTCTTGGGTTGAAAGGAGAGGGGGGTAAAAAAGAGTGACAAGTACTTAGCTTAGGAGAGGAGAGAAAGAAGCCAAGGCCAGAAAGAAAAACCAACTGGAGGGCAGAGAAAGCAGAAGTGCTGACAGCATGAACGTAGCAGCAGATGATGGGGAAGACAAGGAAGATAGCTCATGGTGAAAAGTGGGATTTCTCTGTCTCATTCCTGGCATCATTCCCAAACATTTCTGAGGGCACAACCTCTCAGAAGCACTCAATCCAATGCAGTGTATTCCAAACCACTGCTGCCCCTCTAGCTGCCTCAGCTGCTGACTCCAAGGTTTCTCCTTCCCCAGCTGGCTGCTTCCAGCCCCACACCCAGCTCCAGCCAGCAGCTCCCATCTCCTTGGGGAAACAGGATCTGTTGTGGGCACTGAATGCCAACTGCTCTGCCCCCACAGCTCCTGGGACACCCAGCAGCACAGCAAAGCCCTTTGCTTCCAGCAAACTTCTGCAGGAAAACTCAGCAGCCCACTCAATGACCACCAATCCTGATGGATTCATGGGAAATTTGCTTTTCCCCACTCCCAAAGCTGCCCCTTCTAACCTCTGCAACCCCTTGCAGCAGCAAGCCCAGCATGATCAGGGTCTTCTGGGCTCTTAAAATACACCAACTCTTCTTTGTTAATGCAAATGTCAGTGGCAGGCACTGAACACATCCCTCAGAGCTGAGCTTTTCAACGTACCAGTCTCCAGAGAACAGCTTTGCCCACTTGGTGTCCCTGAAACGTGAGCTCTGGGGTGCTTCAAATGCCAGCAGCAGCTGCCAGCCAAGCTGCAGGCACCAAACAAATGGCAGTTAAAAATAGAAAGACATCATCATTTTGTTATCTGCAGGTACCATGGAACCAGTGCTTCTGCAAACCTCCCCCAGAAGCTCTGAGGATTTTCAGTGTGCACCCCAAGCCATGGAAAGAAGAGCATTCCCAGCTGGAGCTGGGGCACTGTCAGTCATCCAGCAGCTTTGGCTTCCAGCACCCTGTTTGCCTGTAAATATTGAATCAGTTGCTAAGGGATTTCACTGGACAACATGATATCACCCTGTTATTGCCTGGAGATCATCCCTTGAAAACACACCAGCCTTGTTTAAACCCCTTGTCAAGCCAGCTGTGGTGGGAAAGCCTTGCTATTCCAAGTGTTTCCAGAGGACAGTCAGGATGGAGTTAGGGCAGCAGAATGCTAACAGGCAGTGTGTTCCACATGGGTGCATCTTGCACATCCCTGTGCAGTGTGCAAACGACCTTCAAGCTGGAGGGAAACACTATCTGCATTTTCAGCACCCACCCTTCCCAGTAAAAATAGATTTTACTGGACTTCTGGCCTTCCCAAGTCACCCTCCCTCTAAGACATTTAATGAGATGGAGATGATGAGGATCACTGATCTGCTGAAGACATCATCCTGAGTGGAAAAAAACTACCTCGCCACCACCACCAAAAAACCCAGCCCAGTGTTTGAAGGGTCTGGACCCAGGGGGTGGTTGGACTCAAAGACCTCCAGGGTCCCTGACACCCCAGGAGGATGGGGGGAGAGGCTGTGTGGCTTGGACACGAGGTGTGACCCTATTAAAGCCTTTTTGTTTCCCTGGATGCTGGAGGGAGCAGGGAGTTTTTGCTGGGTGGGGATGAAAAAACCCATCAGAAAATTCTTGCTACTGAGTCACAACCTGATGGAAAAAATCATTTAGCTGTTCCACATGCCTGGGAAGAAGAGGATTGCAGGCAGTGTAGACAAACAGGGATTATCTAAATCAAACACAGAGAAACATCTGACAACTCCTCGAATTGAAGGATGAAATCCTCCCAGGGGCTGCTCCTGCAAAACATTCTCCTGTTGGAGATGCAGCTCCTGTGGCTCTGGATTTCAGCACCCTGGCAACCAGAAATGTTTATTAACTGATGCTTTTCCCTTCCAAAAAGCTTACCCATCATTAAGTCATCATCATGACCTGGATCATTAGCTACCAACACGGGGATTGAACACTGGCCCAGTGTCTCAGATCCCTTCCAGTGCTGATGGATCAAAACCCTCCTGGAGAACACATCCTGAGGGCCACCCAGTGCCACCCACCATGCACTCAGCAGCTCCTGCAGAAAAAGCCTCCTGGGAAAGGGCTCTGCTGGCAGGGAAAGAAGAGGCTGCAATGTCTGTTTCCTGGTGGATCCTGCTGTAGAAAAGACTATTTCAGATCCCAAATGATCATGATTTTCAAGAGGACAGAGCAACCATTAATAGCTTCTGGGTAGCAAGTGAATGAAATGCACATCATGCTATCTGACAGGGCAATCCAGCAGGGTTAGGTGGCCAGTGAGGAGTGAAACACATAAACTGACTGAGTTTAACAAAAAAAAAAAGAGAGAAAAATCAATAAAAGCTTAATCAGAGAAGAATATAACCACCAGAGATCTAATCCACTGAGATGCTCACAGGGGAATTCCAGTTGCAGCAGGAAAGCAAATTCATTTCAAGTTCAACTCCTGTGGACATCGTGAATTTATTAAGGAAAATGAAAGCAACATGAATTTCAAGTTTTCAAAAACAAAAAGGCATTTAATAATATTCCTCTTTGCCCTGGGACTAAGGGAAAAAATCCAATATCACATTACCCCTGCCATTCTGGGGAGTGATGGATTCTTCTTCACACCACGGTTTAGCTTGATTTTCTCTGAATATTCTGTAGTGATTTGCTGTCATAATTTGAAATGTGACCTATTGTTAATCATTACCACAACACCACCAACAAATCATTTCGTTTGTAACTAAATAGTTTAGTTATCAGCTAAAGAATTAAGAAATAAACTAAAAAATTAAGAAATACATTAAATAAT